>JAAMPI010000843.1:0-24543 GCA_013054445.1 Cudoniella acicularis | reverse complement strand
GGGCATTGGAGAAAGGCTTTATGGATATGTTTATTTTTTGTTATGCTGTAGGGGGTAGGTGGGTACAATATTGATAGATTGCATCAGCTGGCGGCCGAGGTAGTAACACTTTCTTCTCCCCCTCCAATTTATAACAATACTGAGATTCCATCCGCTATTCAGAGTTTCCAGCATGGTTGTGTATCGTATCGATAAGTTAAAGACTACCTGAACTCAGTCGTGCACTCAGTCGTTCTGCCAACCTGCTCATTTTGCGTAGCTTGCGCGTTTTCCTGGCTCTGTTCTTTCCGATTATTGGTTTTGTTTTGACTATGGCTGGTTTTGATCTTTTAGGGTATCGCCTCCGCCACCACCTGTACGTTTAGCTTCAACACCGCATGAATAACCTATCATATTTTGACGTGACGGATGTTTGCCGTGTCAAGCTTTCTTGATAGGGCCGAAACATCATGCCACAATTTCCAAATTCATCCAGCGACGAGAAACATTCAATAGAAAAAAAAAAGGTGTACTGTACCCCAGCCGCGTCCAGCCCTTCACATAATTACATTAAAATGGCCCTGTTGAAGTCTCGATACCAAAGTAACCTCGAATATCCGCAACAAGCACGCTCCAGTGATCGTACTTTATTTCATATACACCCTCTTCGCCAACATCTATCGGGTTACCTAGGTAGCGCTCATGATGAAGCACCTCACCGACTTCAAACTTTTATTATTCTCTCTGCCTCTATACAGTATCCGCCCAGAGCCCCCCAGGAGGATGCTATGCCAAAATTGGAATCCTCCCAATCAGCTCCCCATCATTCAACTCCGTCTGGACCTGCAGTGGAATTAACCCCTACTCCGTCTTCTGGAGCGGCCAAAACGCCCTCTACACTTCCGAACTCAGCGTCAATGTATCCACCTGCGGCAACTCATGTGCAACCAAGTTCCTGGGAAGGGAACTCCTTATGGGCGCGCTGTATTTCCCCACAAACACAACCTGCCAGTACTGGGAAATCGGATTCCCGTCCCTCCAAATCGAGCCAGCGACACAAAGCAGCGAGAACGCAACCTACATTAACTTCTGGGACACTAGAAGTGCTGGTCCAAGTACGGCGCTGGACGGGTGAGTATTTACCTGTCCCGCTGGGTCCATATCATTCGTGGATCCCAGCGTAGAAGGGAAGTACGCGCAGCTGAACGTAATTCCGGCGAAACCAGCACTTGCTGAGCTTGGGGCGGTCGGTGGCTGTGGGGATAGCTGTCGGAGCTATGGCGCTGAATGGATTCTCACGGATAACAACAATAACTGCAATTGCTATGGGGATCTGGCGGGGTTGAAGTATTCCTGGAATTGGTCGTCCCCGTATGTGGTGGTTGATTGGTACGATTTCACGATGACTCCTACGCCAAGTTCAAGTACCACTTTCAAGTCGAGCACCAAATCAACGATAGAGCTGACTACATCGGCATCAACGCTGAGCCCGAAGGTAACTTCCAAGACGAGTAGTACGACGAGCAGCCACTCAACCAGTTATTCAAGCAGTAAGACAAGTGCCACCGTCAGCAACCATTCAAGCAGCACGTCAACAAGTCATTCAAACAGCAAGACGAGTACCATTTCGAGCAGCTATTCCAGCAGCACGTCAAGCAGCACAAAATCCACCAAATCTAGTGCTACAACAATCTCTACTCGCGGTTCCACCTCTTCGACGAAATCCTCCAGCAGCCACAAGACTATGATAACTGCGTGAGAGGCAGCATAAGGAAATACCCGTTCTGCCTACTTGCATCAAGGAGGGATAAAAAGTGCTGAGACGTTCTAAAATATGGAGAAATATTGGGAGATAAATCTTTGACTTATATATATAAAAGAAAACGAAAGAAATGTTTTCAGAATAAGTAACCCTCGCCTCTGAAAATTTGTTTCGCAGGTTCCTACAGATCCAGTATTAATAACTTTTCTGATATTTTCATTTATCTTTTTGTTTTACCTTTACCGCCCTGTGGCTTCGAGGTAAATAGAATAGCTTCAAAAATGGACAGCGAAATAAAACAAAAAGAGAAAAACGAAGACAACTAAATGATATACCAGAGTGGTCAACCAGATGCTATTTATAGCTCTACCTCTAGCAAATAAGGAGCATGGAAATCCAGCCAGCTGATTTGACGGATTTGATTATATTTTTCAGCTCATCGCGTCTTGCCCTCATTAAACTTCACCTACTAGACAAGATAAGATTACAATCAACGACAAGGCAAAAGTTCAAGCACGCGTATATGACCCCTTTCACGGGTAGGAGTCTTCCTGCGACCATCCGACCTTCTACCTCAATTTCTCTTTAGCATTTTCCTCGCCGCGATCAGACTTCGACGATATGAGACTCATTAACGCCTTGACTTTAATAATAAATAACTTAATAATAATAAACGCCTTAATTTAGACGATTTTTAATCGAGGATATAGCACCGCTAATACACTATAATAATCGTTATATAAACCAGTACGTGCGGGCTAGTTCTAAGGCGATTTGACTAACTTCTATCGGGGGCCTCGAAAGTGGCCCATGCTGTATGGAGGTTGGCCCCCCCTGGTCCGATAAAGGTTGGGGCAACCTCCACGTAAAACAGGGATTAAAAAAAAGACGGAATACATGTTAGGGGCTAGAGCGTAGCGACCGTGCCTCCCGCACCCTATAGCGACCCTAACTCGGCCCGACGCCCGCTTCCCGTCTCCCGCTTCTATCCTGTTCCCGGTCCCTAATCCTAGATTGCGTCTCCCTTTAGCTCCACGTAATTAAGAGCACGTATTAATTGGCTGGGTTCATAGCTAGCACCGTGTACAGGTAAGGAAGTCCGTCTTCGCTAGCCTTGGCTGCTTTATTATTCGTACATGTTTCACAGTTCCCTAATATTTTATTTATAGAATCCAATCACTGACAACGTAACCGTGCGCCCAGTCGCAAGGTTACAGAACGCCTCACCTTCTGGCGTCCGTACATCCCACAATAACGCTAACGCCTCATTATTTGCAACAGGGATTTACGATCGTAAATTTAGTGTGAAATCGGAAGATTAGCGACTAACGCCTTTAGCTTAAACAGAGCCCACCCATGGACAGTCCTTTTCCTTTCCTTCTGCGCAATGTTACTCAGCTTTTGATATTTCTTAGGAACATCATGAAATGAAAGTCCGATGATCATCCATGATGGGCAATGATACAATCGAAGGAGAGGCCATAGAGCCTGTTACAGCCAAGAGCAAACAATCCTCGAGTCTTTCACTAAATGCACTGTCGAAACCCCCCTCCAAAATCACTACGATCGACGACGCCTCCTTCCATAGCCCGCGCTTCAATCTCTACAACCGCATATCCCGCTGGCTCGTCATAGCCGGCTTCAAACACAGATACTATCCCCTCTGGGAGCTCGCAGTCAAAGGGCGTATCCTAGTAATAGTACATGATCCGGGCCTCCACCTTACCTGGAAAGACAGCGTCCAGTACATCAAACCTCTCCCCGCCTGTTTCGGCAACCCAAAGATCGTCACCGAGCTGAGCGAAAATGGCGGTGAGGGTTTAAAACATGCCAGAGGATTCTTTCATTCGTACACCAGGATTGTTAAATCCGAATGCGATTACGATATAGCCGTTAAGAAGGGACTCCTTCCGGATCCCTGGCTTTCATTGCCGGGCTTCGAAGGATGGAAAAAGTGGAAGAGCCTAGTTGAGGAATGGAAGGAGGCAAATCCACCAGCTGACGGCCAGGAAGAAGAAGAGTGGTCGCATCGATACCCCCTACCGCCTGCCTGCCATGGTCGGTATACGTATGGCGAGCTGCGACTCACCCGTCTGAACTGGATAATGTGGCTCTTATATTTGCCGCATTATTTCGAGCCAGTTTCTTTGAAATCGTATTTCTACATCACGGAAGATCCGTTTGGGAAGTTTTGGCAAGGATATGGGAAATGGGTTGCGCTTTTATTTATCTATGTTACAGTGCTTTTAGCGTCTTTGCAGCTTGCGCTAACTGCGGGGGCAATGCCGCATTGGTTTAAGGATGGATGTTTAGTAATTAGTTATGGGCTTATTCTTCTTGTTTTAGCTCATGCGATATTGTTCATAGTTTATATGTGGTTGTGGATCATCGATCAGCTGGTGGGGTATTTGAGGTTGCAATTCTGGCGTACTTATCAGAGGCATAGTTCCCAAGGTTAGATATATGTCACAAAGTTAGAGATTTGTTTTCAGGCTTGAGAGTCACGACTGTCATGATGATATTTCTATAGTATCATACATCTTTTTAAGCTCCTTTAGAACACGCTGATAATCCGGGTCATCATGTGAAGAGAATTTGACGAGTGAGGAGTGGTTTTTCTCTAGTCCAATGATCGGCAGATCAGAGAAAATAGCAGACTCTTTTTCCACAGCCTACAAGAAGTGAGCATTGTGCACAGAATGATGTACTAGTAATAAATACTTACATGCATCTTGAAGGATGTTAGAAATGCTGGTCCATACTGGGTGAGACACTTCTCGTAGAAGGACGCTATCATAATCTCGCGATTCTTTATGCGTGGAACTTCCAAGAAGTCCGCATCTAGATCTGCTAGAACCTGGGAGTTCAACTCAAGGACTGCCCGAATATCTGACGAAGAGTTGAACCACCAAGACTTAGATGCCGTTGCCAAACGCGCTCCTCGGTGGGGAGTTCCTATAAAGAGAATACCTTTCGTTGCTACAGCCAAATGGCTATACTTGGGGTCTTGTAGAGCTAGAACAAGTGCCTCATAAACAGAGTCAACACACAGTAAGTTTGTCACTTGGATTCAACATACCTGCTTTACTACAAGTCCACCAAAGCTGTGCCCGATAAAAATGATAGGCTTCTGCCTACCCTTTTCTAATGTCAACCCACCATAAACCAGATAGATCAGACACGGCTCACCACAGCCTCCCTTCTTTCTTCAATACATTGAAGAAGTTCCCTTGCCTGATCACGAATCTCTGTCGTCGGCGTAGCGGCCAATCGTCGATATGACCTTCTAAACATTAAAGAGCCAACGCCTAGCATAAGTCCAGCAACCGCTAGCAGCAGAGCTTTGCGAAAGTAATATAAGTTGGTGATCGAAATAAGGAGAAGTAACAGAATCCAGTGCCAGACTTTCCGCGCAAAACGCAAGGGGAAACAATCTAAGTGTGAATGCTGAGCAATCGGCTCGAACGACATAATAGTCGCGCCAGGCAGGACAGAGGGGAGGAAGTCTCTTAGCCAAATGATGCCGTTGCGCTTCCAGGTAAGATTGGGGTTGGCCCAAAGGCCTTGAATAGTGATTATACTAGAGTGGGTATTAGTTGATGCGGGAGGAATAAGGGGCCGATACAAACTCAAGAAAGGCATTCGGGGCTGTAAACCATGCTCTTAGTTGGTATTTTGGCTCCATTTCGATGTCAGGTCGATCTGCTATTCCTATATAAGTCGTTGTGGATTTGATGCTTATAATTAATGTAGTAGGCAGAAATTCTGTCATGATTCCGGTTTTCTCGGCTAGACTGGTCACGCGGAAAGCACATGGCAAAAAGAGCTATGCTTAGTAAGCACCGAGGTAACGAGTAAATCACCTATCACAGGCCACTCTCACCTCTTTTAAGGCTAGAGAGTTCTAGATTTTATTCCTAAAAAGATTCACGATTTCTGCTAGTGCTTCGGTGAAAATTCTAGGCGCGAAATTTCTATTAGCTGAAAAGCGGAAATGTGTAGGTGCTATTGGTTAAAATTTTTAGAATTAGGCCTATGCACACGTTGTTTTGCTAGAAAGGGGATGCACATACAGAACTATAGGAGTGTAGTTTTAAGCTCTGCACCAGAAAGTCGGTGTGGCTCTACCTGTAAGTGACGCTCATAGCTTGAGCGCCTAGGAAGGATATAGGACTCGCAGACGTGACACACAAACCACTTGGTGCACTAGATTATATAAAAACATAATGCTCGCACGTAAGGGACACTTGTTAGGTTGTTATAGCGTGGGAAGAGTGTCACAGACCTGGTTTGACGCGTCCCCCCTTGTCACGTGTCCTGGTCCGTGCTAGACTCACCTCCTGTATATAAGGCCCCTTCAGGGCCACCTCTCTTCTTCTCTCCTTAGCTTAGTTTCTTCGTAATACAGCACCTTCTTACAAATACGTCCCTACGTGACGTCAGGGCCCTAGTGCCTTTGCAGAGCTGTAACAGTCGGTAGCAAATATGACAGCGCTGACAGTGAAGTAGTTCTATTACTTAGAATACTAAGGTGAAGAGCTCAGACGAGGCCTGAAACGAGGTTATATATACGATATGAGGTCACGTGATCAACCCTGACCAGACCTCCGAACCAGATCTGTGACAGCAAACCTCTGACATCTAGGATCATGGTTCTAGGGCACTTAATACGTGGCACGGGATGCCAGATAATACTGTAGTGGGGTTCTGTGTCACGTGCCGTAGCACGTGACTATATTCGTGTATATAAGCTCTCTCCTCTTCTTCTAGAGAGGAACAACAACNATCCTTCCTAGAGATTCGAGTCTTTCAGTTATCAGTTTTTGAGTGTCTATTTTAGAGGCCTCCCGTCCCTCTACACTAGGCCTAAGCGAGGTTCGGGCAGAGGTTAAATACGTGGCAGCTTCTCCCTTCCCCTTCTTCTCTTCTTCGTCGATTATTCTAAGGAATAGAGCACTGTTTAGTTTGACTTCTCCTGAGTGCTCTATAACAGTCGTTAAGTTATTAAATCAACTAGCGTTAAACTAGGTCCGTGACAGTCACGTGACTTCCTTTCTTAGTAAGCCTAGCTTACTAAAGACCTATATATGCCTTATAACCCTAGTTCTCTATACTAGCGTCTATAGAGACTAGCTAAGCCTTAGGCTAGGATTTATATATTATTATATTTATAATAGTATTAGGTTTTAATTATTAATTAAAGTATTAAAATAAAATTAGGATAGAAGTTATATATTAAAAAGTTAANGTATATAGCTCTATAAAGGAAGACTATATAGCTATATAGGTAGTGGTTGATCACGAGTTATCGAGTTATCGATCCCGATCCGCGAACTCGATAACTCGATAACACCCACGTGACCTAGGTCATATGTCGGGTCGTGACAAATCCAGGCATGAATGTGGCTTCTCACACCTGTGAAGAGTCTGTCACAGATCTGGTGTGTCGGCCACGTGTGGGGGCACGTGGTGGGTGCGGCTAGATCTGGACCTGCATATATAGTGGAATAGCAGAATTGATTCCGATCAATTCTAGTGCCTTTTTGGCCCGCTGGCGTACTGGTAAAAGCTGTTCCGACCGCTGCTGTCACAGAGTCAAAGTTAAACTGGTAGTTGGGCCACAAAACTCGTCATCGTGCGTGTCTCTGAAACCCCTTATTTGCTCATTCAGCTCCAACAACTTGGGCGTCCCGTTCCCGGGGGACTTACCACGCAGAAGGTTCGATCGCGGAGTGCATAGTCGCATCAAAACGCTATGCACAGTCATTCGGTATAAACCGAAGGCGTTCGAGGCGCAACGCTTTGGGATGTCGGGGGCATCCTCGGTCACCATTCCCCGGTTCCTGGTCCCCGGCCCGGTTTTGAGAGCGCCACCGCTTCTCTTCGATCGGCAGAGCATGTTAGAATCCGATTAGAAGGGCTCACAAATTGTGTGCCGCGCGGTTTTGGTTGGTCTCTCGGGCTCACTGCCGCAACAAAATGTGCTACTCGGGCCGACCGACTGGCTTACCGTGGCGAATCCTGTACCTAAAAGCACCTAGGCTCTTCTCAACCTGTCTGCAAACAGACCGTCCCGTCAAGCAAAAGTATTCTCATCGTGTCGCGTCCAACTAATTTCCCAACCGACTAATTAGGTTTTGACCATATAGTACCCTGTTCAAAATAGTCTTTTTCAAAAGCAAAGCACCAAAGCACTCAACCGCCGTACGCCATTCCTGTTCGGAGTTGTGCCAATATGCTTGCTTCTCTCCGCTTGAGAGCATCGTCGAGTGTGTTTGCTTGGCAGTGACGTATCCATTTACGCCTTGTGTAACAAGACGGTCGCTTGGGTCGGACATCTATCTTCCCCGGCGCCACCTGTAGAAAAAGTTCTTGTAATGCGTCCGCCGGGAAAGAGCGCTAAGGATAGTCAAAATTCAAGGCGAGGTTCAGCCAGCCATGTCGCAAGCTAACGCCTGTGCAGATAATGGGCATCGGGATGATTGGTAGCGATTGCTTAAACCATCTTTACCTCTCTCAGAAGCAGGGTATTTCCCGACGACGACGACCCGTGTGGAATTCCCCGTGGGGCATTTCCCGGCCCGGCAGACTGGGAGTCGGGGTAGTTGATCTTGGGCATTATTTTCCAATCTTCGGCAGTAATTGGGGCTGCCACTGCTGCGCCTGGGTTTTGTCCGGGCATCAAAGGCTTCTACGTGTCTTAGAGTCCTGCCGCGGCGTTTTTGTGGCTTTTATGGGCCTCTAATGGCTTGCAGGGAGCGAATCGATGTATATATACACATGCACATGCTTTTATTGTTTCCTGGATGTTCACCCAAGTGAACCCCATCTCGCCATCATGCCTTCCCCGGATTTGCAGAGTCCGGTAACGGGTTTGCTTGTGTGCAACATCGTGTTGATCGTCCTTTCAACTCTGTCTGTTGCGGTGCGGTTCTACACTCGTTTCTTCATCATTAAAAGACCTGAATGGGATGATTGTGAGTTGGCAAATAAAGTTCCTTTATGTACTCTGAACACAATACAATCCCAAAGCGGTTATGAAGCTAACACACAGTACCAAATAGTATTTGCGGCACTTGGTTATGTGAGCCAGTGACTGTTCCAATAAGCTACGAGGAAATGCTTATCCTTCGCCTTAGTTCTCTGCTATGGTGGAGTGCATTGCTGTGTGTGTTTGTAAGTATCAAACTATCTATTCCTGTGTTTTCGTTACCAACTCACCTATCTTTTAGCGACTCGATTTGGCCTTGGTCAGCATATTAGTACCGTTTCGCCATCAGACTTAATCATCTTCAGGAAGGTCAGTTGATTTACAGCTGTGTTCTGGGTGCCTGATAGCTAAATTATATCAGATTACCTTCTTTACGTCTCTAGCTTACGTCGCCTCTTTTGTGTCTTCCAAATTGGTTTTTGTGTCCCTTTACTTTAGAATATTCCCCACTACATTATATCGGAATATCAACTTTGGCCTCGCTGCAATATTAGTGGCCCAGTATATTGAGGAGACCCTAGTGGTCTTCCTTTCCTGTTCGCCTCTCGCCAAATTGTGGAACCCAAATATACCGGGCAAATGTGTAAACCTGCTCACTTTCTACTACGCCTCTTTCGGAGTCAAACTCGTTACGGATCTTGTCCTCTTTTGCATGCCTATTCCAATGCTGCGGACGCTGAGAATCCCCCGGGCTAAGAAGGTTGGCGTCATGTTCTTGTTCTCTATCGGTCTACTGTGAGTCAAGCAACTCCCTTCTTGTAAAGCCATGATACTCAGACTCCTAGTGTTTGCGTAATCAGCATCATCCGTGCGGCGTATCTGAAGAACACGACAGTAGATGAGACATGTAAGATTCTAACGATTATAAAAGTATATGCTAACTTTTTGCCAGATCTTCTAATTGCTGAATCGGAATGGTCTTCAACTGAAGTCTGCGCCCTTGTCATCTGCTCCTCTATCCCATCCTTCCGTGCCTTCGCTCGTCCATTCCCTTTTCTCAACAAATTCTTCTCGAGTTACCAAAGTACGGAAATAACCAGCGATCAACAACCCAGTCATCGACTACGCCCTTGGGACGTTAGGAGTAAAAGTACCCCCTTTAGCAGCAACAGGGCTGACACTACCACAACTGGTACCGTTGATAACGAGAGTCAAGAAGAGATTCTTTCTGTTAATGGAAAAGCGGACCATAATGGGATACCGGTTACTAGTACGGTGAATGTCTGCATTACAGAGGAAGCGTAGGTAAGGGGGCTTGTTATTGTCGACTATATGGAGGATGAGAAAAGTCTTAGAGACAGGTGCGGGATCCGTTCGGTGTAGAAGTTTTCGTTCCTGTTTTGTATTCGGATCAGCGGAGGAGGTTGATGGTCACTTTTACGGTGGTGAAGTGAGGTGCGTCTGTCGAATACGGTAAAGCGCACCTCAGCAACTGCGCCGAAGCTGGACCATCCGGCAATCAATCAATCAATCAATGCCTGGCACATCTCACTTCGATCGATCAAGGTGATAATCTTTCCGCTGAATTAGGCATTTGCTAAGTGATTGCTGTCCAGTTCGAATCGGTGAAAAGATCTGCCGGCGCACAGATTAACGCAATAATGGACGACCCCGAGACTTCTGCCCAAAGCAAGTCTGTCCCCTCACCACCTTCAAACAGCAGGCAGATCACCCTCCAAGCCGGGGAACGACGATTCGTCACGGTGGCAGAGACGCTGACGCACGAGAGTGGGTTTTTTGCCGCTCTGCTATCAGGGCGCTGGGACAATGCGTAAGCAGATGGCTCATATTTCATCGACGCGGATCCTGAGCTCTTCGAGCATATCCTGCGCTATCTTCGCCGTGGCGTGCTTCCCATCTTCTACGATCGCGTAAAGGGCCACAACTACTCTTTATACCTCGCTCTTTTGGGGAAGGCCAAGTACTTCCAAATTCTACGACTGGAGAACTGGCTCAAAAGAAAATGATACCTCGAAGCGATAAATATCAGGTACTCGGGCGACATGAGGGAGGGGATCCATCTTGATACGGAAACCCTGGCGACGGATGAACAAGTGGAGTATCACCCGACTTGGCAGACGATGGTGGTCTACTCTGCCCACGGCGAATCTCAGCTCATAGCGGTAACCCGAGTGCTTGTGGGAGGCAGTGTAGGAACGCCCAAGGCGAGGAGGAAACGATATATGAAGATGAACAAATCTTAATGACGTTAGTAATTCGAAAACGACTGGTTTTTGATCCCGCGGCTTTGATAGGAGAATTGGATCACGACTCAATTGCTTCCAAGATCGGGTACCCTCTCTAGCACCGAGATTCATGCCTATTACAAGTACAATGGCATCCTCTCCTCCAATTTCCTGGTATTGATGGATGAGAGTACTGGAGAGGGGAGTGTTACACGTGTTTACGAGCGTCCGTTGGAGATTGGATCTGTATAGGAGAAGGGAGAAATATGTATTCTCAACGAGTCATAATGAGAGAATAATCAATCTATGACGAGCTCCGAACAGAGGAGAGCAATCCAAGAATTGACCAGTGTGCGCGCCTTTATCAAATGGCCAGTTCCTCTCCCTTTCCTTCACAATCTTTAGGAGACTCAACGCTGAGTAACTTCTTGAACCATCTTAGTGTACGCCTGACGGGGTTGGTTGGGATAAAAAACCATTCGTTCCATTTACAGAAATCGACATTTGTCCGGGATCTGATTGCCTTCGATCTTGGACCTGCTCTTGCAGTAGTAGGACTAGATGGACAGGGGTGTAAGAAATCTCTGCATTGTGCGGAGCTTGCGTGACGATGTCTCATCTGGAATTCGCAATTGTATATTCTCCAAGTATATTATGTCACGTGAGATCGAGGAGAAAAACAGTTTCTCTTCGTTGTATGTAAACATGTGTTCTGGAAATGCGACATTCGACGAGGCTGACATCACATTTGCCCTTTAAGCCACACCAAAAGCCGCCAGCATAGAGTTTTGTTGCATATCGCACTTTCAAAACAAACAATGGTCAGACAATGAATCAAGTGAGCAAATAAAGGCAATGTTTTGTTGCACGTCGCAGAAGCGGGTGAGCGCGACAAAGTTGCAGCTTATTGGATAGTGGCTCAAAGTCACAGGCACGAAACTAGAGATCTGAGTAATTATTGAGAATCTTTCCACGAGATATTTGGCACCTGGGAAATAGTTTGTACCTTGACGGCCCATTTGCTTGACCTTCACAGTGGATACGGCAAAGACTCATTGGATGAAACAAAGCTAGGCGAAATGGAGCGGCTCAATGAAGCAGTCGGAGATGGACAACGTGAGGGCTCTGGAAACAAGACAGGAGGTAGCTGAGTTGATAAATCGAAGCCTGTGTGGCAAGAGATGAGGCTAGATGATCTGAGGACATGGCTGGAAGCTGCTAGAGCTTTTGCAAAGCTTTGTCCTTCGAATTCCCACACCACCAACCATCTCCACAAACGCCTTCCTCCCTCTCCTCTATCTTCCCTTCGACTTTGTCTTCAACTCCTCGTGGGGGAAGACCATCCAAGGTTTCTGTGGGGCTGGAGGATTCATGGCTAGTGAGGCGATTGGAGGAAACTGTGGGGATAATTCTCAAATTCGCTGGGTCCAAGCTCATGGATTGAAGTCATTTAATTGTCATGAAAGCGGTCCCAAAGAAAGAAACCATAATGCCCACCATCAAAAAGACTGCAAATGGAAGAATTCCTTTTGGCGCCACCTCCAGCCCCTAATCTTTCGAGCAGATCTAATCATCGTCAATAACGATGACCTTGCCTTCCAACCTCCAATTCTTCCCACTTTCTAGCGCTTCTCTGGCACGTGCGTCACGTTGCGCAGCGCTGGCCCTCCTAGTTGAACTTCCCATCTCCCCGTCTCTCTCAGCATCGTACAGACCGCTTCTCGTTTCACATCGCCCCTTTCCTCCGACTCTACTCGACTGTTATCAGAGGGTGCCCGTCTGCCATAGCCATATTCATCGATTAGGTCTTTCTCGCCCTCGAAATCCAGGTCCATAGGCTCGTAGGCGTCAGCAGCGGCCTTATCCTCGTCGACTACTGCGGTTTTCGAACTCCTTGATGCCACACGTTGCGATTTCGAGGGGCGAGAACCAGGCTCCTTCTCGATCTCACTTTCAGTATCCCTTTTTCTACCCTGGAGCGGACGGTCTGATCTTGACTCCAGAGCCTCGTTTATCTGACCTCGCACTTCATGCCGCGTTATAATTGCTCCTTCTGTATTGCCATTCCTAGTACTTATTACGCGTGCAAAGACTTCATCATTGCCATTTTGTGCACGGATCGCTTGTCCAATAAATTCCTCTTGGTTTCGGCGGAGGTAGTCGGGTTCAAGTATTGTAATGAACTTAGTCAAAGGGAGGTTAATCCCGTGAGCTATAACCAATATTGGAGCAATTAAGATTCGGGTACAGCCGTCTTCAGACCAGCCTGCCCTTCCAACATCTCCAGGTTGGGTCTGAAACTTCAAGATTTCGGCCTCTCGAAGCTTCTTACTCGAACCTGGGGGGATATACGAGATTCGAGAACGGCGGATGTTGAGTTCCGTCGCGCAGAACTAGATATGTTAGCATATACCCGTGCAACAGATGAGCAGTGCTACATTGAAAATAATCGGCACACAGTAAGGCAAACCAGATGCCAAAACCCACCGAGATTTCTCCTTGAGATAATCTCTATAGCCTCTAATGCCTGGCGTATTGCCAACTCCCATCCACAGCTCTCGGATCAAGTCATCCACTGCGCTAGTTCTCGTAATCTCATGGATTTTACTACTCGAGAAGCAATCTGGCTCATCTCCCCTTTTCCAGCCTAAATACTTCATCTCTTTGGTCGTGAATCCGAGTGGGGTTTTGCTTCGTTTGGACTCGGTGACCAGATTTGAGGTGCTTCTGTTTCCTATCTTCATTGATGCGCCAAATCGCCCGCGAGTCCTTGTCGGCCATCTGGTTCAATATCTCTTGGTGTCACTCAGAGTGATCAACAAGTTCCATGGTAACAGTACATTTAGGCATCCGCATGCAAGGTCCTCCAACGTAGTTTGTTTTTTTGGTACGGAGAACAAAGAGATCCCCGGCTACTTTGGTCGTCTCATCGATGACTTCCCGAATTTCAGCAGTGTCTCGGCGATTGTTGTGTACTTCGTGGGACCAGATTTTGCCCGTGTCCTCAATCGCTTTCGACGTCAAATGGGCTAAGAGATCCTCTGTCTTATTTGATGGTCTCCGCGATTCCATAGCATCAGTTAAGGCCAGTAGATCTTCTGGGCCTTTCTCAAGAGGCTTGGCTGACAATGCCAGAATATACGGATTTCCTGGCAGGCACGCGGTATTCCTAACAGCCTGCCATACTATATTGGTCTTTTTTGGGAATTGATGAAATTAATCAATCACAAACACAGAAACTCTAGCTCCAGGGATTTTCCTATAGCCGAATCGCGTCTTGTCGATGAATTGCGAGTTAATGCTCTGTGCCGTTGACAGCACTACAACACTGTTGTTGATAGACCGTTCTGTGCAGCCGGTATCGTTCACAGTCCCGTTTTCTTGGAATCCCATAGCCTCCTGGGCCATTGCCGCCGACATGGCATGTTAGGTGAACGCGTACTGTGAGTCATTTTGGCTGTGCTCTCGTGGGCGATCACCAGGGTCATTGGACTTAGCCCCCCCCAAAAGCTCTCCCATTCTCGAACCCAGACTTGGAATAGATCGGGTCGAAACAGCCTCCATTGGATTGAGACCTACACAAGATGGGCAGGACTTTGCTACCCATTGGAAGGACGACATGCAACCACTTGAGGCAAAGACGAAAAATGGTGGGTGGGACCAATGGATGAAGATAGACACTATGGCCAGTGGCGCAACCACCTTTCCCGAGGTTTTTGAAAAGGTTGGAGATGCTATTTCCACGACCCGAGCGAACCTGAACCTCAATGCTCCTGACATGACAACAAGCTATACTGCACTTTTTTGCAATGGCCGAGGATGCGGGTACGACTGTCGAAAATTTCAGAATCGAAGACAGCGAAAAATTTCGCACAGGAGGTAAACCCGTCAATATACTTCCGGGAAAGGGAGCGATAGCCGACCGGCTCAAAGCCACCCCAGAATTTATGGCAGTTTTGACCGAAGATGAGCGAAACAACTTTGCTGTTGAGACTAAGTCGAGTGGAATATCTTCCAAGAAAAATACAGGTCCGTGGCGGGTTTTCGACGCAGTAGCCACGAAGAACAAATGGATTGGCAGGGTGAGCAATGTTGAAGATGTCATAAAACGAGTCAACGATGCCTACATGCTCGAGGATTTGCCAAAAGAACACTATGTACAGATCGATACCATCCGGGAGACGAACGGGAAGATAAAGAATTGGGATGCTGCTGGCAATGGTTTATGCAATTTGCCATCATAAGTGCTTTTGTATATATACTTTATCTTAAAGGGCAATATGGTTTTCTTCTAAGCTCAGTGTTTGTATATAGACAACTTGCTTATTAAATAACATTGAAATATTGATTTCAATGGTACTAAGACGGTGAAGGTGGGAATACTGAACGATATTTGTTCGAGGCCGGCCAAGATGAACTAAGAGCGAATAGTGATACTAGTCACGGTGCTAAGGCAAGATCTTGGAATAGCCCCAATTCAATAAGACTACGATGAGGAGAAAAGATTAGAATACAAAGTTTTGTAAACAGAGATATCTACGCCTCTGGGTCACATGATTCGTCCCCCACTATGATACCGGTACCATACCGCGACAATACTGATTCTGTTGATACAGTCAACACACGGGTCATCTCACGCTCAAGGCACTAAATACCAAATAGCATGTTTCTGGAACGTCTCACTGAGTTCGAAGCTTACGATAAAGGGACCGGCTTCAAGAAGTAAACGGCTTCGTAGCTTCGTGTTGAAAAGGGGCTGCAGGGGCTGTCAGGGGCGACGTCACGTGATGTGTGTGTGTTCCTAGTCAGACAGACAGAGGTACAAAGTATAACTAGACACAGAAATGAAACCTCCTTTTAAGTTTAAATGCGTGATTAGTTAGGAGTAATGTATTAGTACCTAGGTAGCAATTTACCTGCGCTGACTAACCTTAATCCGTGCCAACAAAATCCATTGTGGCTGTGCTGTTGGTCTTACTAGGTCTAACTCTTGACAACATCTCTATCACATCCATTACTTTTCCTACGAACAATTAGGTCTCTAACTTTCTATAATCTTATCGACACGCGCACGCATCTAGTACAATACAATCGAAATCATCAGGCCTCTCATGGATACTATACCCGCCGAGCTCGGAGCTCTGGTCCTAGAAAATGTCCCCGATATGGGTAGCCTTTGGGCACTCGTCCGAGCATCAACCCACATTTATTGTGTCTTCCGCGAATATCGAGAAAGGATCTTACCTACTGTCATCGCGCGTGATATTGGCCCAGTCCTCGTAGGGGAGGCTCTAGCAGCTCTTAGATCTTCTCGATTCATTTCGCCTCAGAAGGTGAATGGGGAAGATGTGGAGGTACCTCTCCGTGGCCTTCCCAAGTCTAAAGCGTTAGAATGGATTGAAAACGATTACCTTCCCCAGTCTGAGGCGTTGTGGTGGGTTGAAACTTACCTTTCCGGCTCTGAGAAGTTGAAATGGAGTGAAAGATATAATGGGGAGAGGGAAACTCGAAGAAATTTATCGCCACCTTCCGAGGATATGTTACCGTTATGGGAATTGCATAAAGATGTAAAGTTCATAGCCGACCTTTACGTTCGGGAGACTTTGCCCATCTTCAATCAATGCGTCACAAAATACTCCCCGCCTGTAGGCGAACCAGTTTTATACACACTCGGGAACCTTTCGCCCATCGAAAGACAACGAATCCTCCGAGCCATCTACCGGTTCGTGATCTTTGGTAACCTCTTCGCCCCCTCTACGGAGGTATGGGAAGACTACGAACTATGCGAATACTTCCTCTGTCGCTTCGCCGCCTGGCAGGTTGAGGAAATAAGCAGCATCTACGATTTTATGACCGACAGGATTCTGCAGAAATGGCAGGAAATGGAGGACAATAAGTTCAACCGCCTCGCCGCAGATCTAAAATTATGGGAAATTAAGCCTTATCCAGATTCTTGGAGTTGTCCCTGGGATTCGGATTTCTTTTCTAAGGAGTCAAAGCTGCTTGGTTTTAAAGAGAAGCAGGCGTTTTTCGCCTCGTTATCTATCAAGGATTTGAAGACTTTGTTTCAAGCGAAGGATGAGCTTCTGGAAGAGTTGGTGAGAAGGTGGGCATTGGTGTACCGGGGTACGAGGGTAACCTTTTTGGGAGAGGCGTTGGATTATGGTTTCCCAAATGGTTTACCTGTAAACCCTGGGGGTGAAGGGCACAGATGTGAGGTGCAAGACGATGTATTGAATGATAACAACATGCCTCTTTTTAATCGTGAAAAGGGTGACGACGTGATGTCTGTCAATGTGGGCTGGGCTTGGGCGCATTTTTGGCACGTCCCTGAGTTATATGTTCATCCTACATCCCGCGGTTCCGGGCTACGAGTGGAACACGAGGGGTTCCGACGGTCTGGATATGTGTTCTGGGATTGGCCACGGTGGAAAGAACATGACCAGTGGGAGTAAGTACACGCTTCCTAATGCCATGCAGAAATTTGGAACTGATTCAGCGCAAATAGTGCAGAGGGTATTGAAAAGGAGACTCTAGAGAAATTTCCCCGACCGGCTTTTGAGGATCAGCCTCTTAGCGTGGAGGAAAGGATTAGGGACTTTATAAGATGTGAGTGTGGTGGGGTTGCTAGGCCCGAGGAAACAACATATAAAATCGAGGGACATGGGGTTAAGTCTACTTACCCGTTTAGACCTAGGGCTGTAGCGGAGGGGGAAAGGTGTGACGATTCTGCGTCGTCACCTGACTTCTACCTTGTAACCCCCTGACAAGTCCCCGTTCTATATTGAACCCGGCTCAAGAGACACTACACGTGTCGAGCCCCCTATATATGTACAAGACTTGTCGTCTCCCTTCCTCTCTCCTCTTCTTCTCTCCTCAGCTTTAGATCCTCGAATAAAGGCATTCTCCTACAAGATCCAGACATCACGTTATACCCGACTTTTCCTCTCGTACGTGCCGTCACATTATCTAAAGCTCACTTACCCTGCCTAGGAAGGCTTCTATAATATCTCTACCTTTGTTCCCATAACGGAGTATTAAGACCACGATCCTTAATTGTCCAGCCGTAGAGCTCTTTAAAGAGAGTTAAGAAGATCCACACCGTACAGCGGTCTAGATACCACCGAGCGTCGAGAAAACTCCTCTCTACCTACTAGGAAACCGAGTTTCCTTCCTTACGAACTCTTATCGTGCGACACGATGTTATGACGTCAACCAAAGGCTAGTAGGCCTTCGACTTTGAGAAATACCGCCACCGTCAGCGACTCACACGATGACTAAGGCAACCTTTAAGACCTAACCACTTAAGAGCGCTAAATGGATTCTGACTACAACGACGCTCCGGAGAAATCGAACTCACAGACGTTATATGAATAAGTTCGTACGATCGCCTAGAACTAGTCGTACAATGAAACACTCCTAGAACAACCCCTTACAATGACCACCGAGCTAAGTAACCCCGAATGATCTAAGTCCCGCTCCTAGGAACGCCGTCCCCCTACCCCTTTCCGTGGAGACATTAGGGGTACGCCCGGTTCGACAGCTATAGAACGAGCTTCGAGCCAACGGTACTCAAAGAAGCTCCCAGATCCTGTCTCGCTCTCAGACGGTAAGGACCCTACGTTCCTTAGTTAGAAGCTCTAGATATAGGGCAAGTTTCGGTGTAACGCCGACTACTTCTAAGACAAAGGAGACAAGATATTTTACTTATTTAATCGTACGAGCGGCGACGCCTAGAAGCACTTATAACCCCGGTATAATGAGGACTCTTAGACTCGTTTTGTTTAGCTAAAAAAATACTTAGTTACCTAGCTTTTATTTATGTTAACCCTAACGCCGTATAGGATGCTAGACACAACTACAACTCTCTGGCTATGAAACTAGGCTAGCCCTTCTCTGAGTTTCAAACCTAGTTCCTATGCTTAGCTAGATAAGCCTAGGTGCTATAGGAAAGCCTACGGATAGACCTATACGACCGTGTGACGCCGACCCTTCAGAGAGGGATTACCCCTAACTTAAGGCTCCTGCTAACCTATGAAGAATTAGCTGCGGACCTAGCCTCCTTAGTATAATAAATCCTTACCTTAGCTTATCTAAGCTTCTTAGTGATAAGTAAGTCGGGTTAGTAAGTATTAAAGAGAAGGAGGGCGATATTATTATTTGTATTTACTAGGAAGTAAACTACCGGTAGAACCTATTAGTAGAGTCTAGGCGGGTGTCACGAATCAGGAACACGTGTAGGCCCAGGCCTGAGGCTCGGCTGCGACCAACGGGAACAGCACAGAGAACCAGGGTCCTAAGTCACGATGATCACGTGACTAGCCAGCTGATGGACCATGGACAGGAGGACTAGAGATCAAGGGACGGGTCCCCGGTCCACCGGTCCTGTGAGCAGGGAGGTCTATATAAGCAGAGGGATTTTCTTGTTAGATAGGAGCTTCGTGCTCAACCTTTTATACTAATCTTATATTGTAGAAGGACAAATACAACCCAAAAGGGAGGGAGTTCAAATAGACGTTAATTTGACTTAAGAAGAAGAAGCTACGCTGCCCGAGAAC
Organism: Cudoniella acicularis; assembly: GCA_013054445.1. NCBI lineage: Eukaryota > Fungi > Ascomycota > Leotiomycetes > Helotiales > Helotiaceae > Cudoniella > Cudoniella acicularis. The sequence goes on along the minus strand of JAAMPI010000843.1, from coordinate 5,067 downwards.
ACGTCTTTTATCCTCCTTCGCGTAGGTCACGTGTCTGCGACCACGTGACCACCCAGCGACCGACTAACTTCCCCACTACAATATCATACTTTGATTATCCTTGCTTGTAACGTGCTGAGCTTCTATGTATAGCAGCCACCAGTGATATTGCCTTGCCCCCACTTCTATACTACTAATTCGACAGACCGCTGTTTTCCGTCACGGGACGAGAATAACAGAACCGTTACAGCGGGCTCGGACAGAAATGTGGGGTGGGCCCGTCGACTACTAGATCCCGCACGTTGATAATCCCCGTACGTTAGATTTCCCGTACGTTAGATTTTCCCGTACGTTAAATGTTCTTACAGGGCTCCTGTTCGGTGCCGCACGTCGGACTATCCCGTACGGTTAGTTCTTCGTACGTGAACTTTGTCACAGGTCAGGTCTGGCTAAGGCATAGCAAAGGTGGCTTAGTGGACGACTTGTATTTCGACGAAGGATTCTAGACTAAGGAGAGAAGGAGAGTCGAGTGCGACAGNTTAGATATAGGGTNTAGCTGACTCAGCAGAGCTAAGCGAGGCCACATGGCCACGTAGCACGTTGCGGCTCAGGCACCCCAAACCAGGGTCGTAACAAGACTTATAGCCTACTATCCTATCTTAATATTTTAAGGTGTTAAACTCTTCTCTTAAGCTTTCTAATAATAAATCACGAAGTTTCGCTTTCTAACTAGTATATAATCAGTTAAAAGACTTAGGTTACTAAGCTCTTTATAGTAGGCGCTCTTTAAAGGAAAACACTGTCACAGACCTAGTTCGACGCCAGGCTAGATTGACTTGATAATAGCCTGTTCTTTTGATCGATAGTCGATTCAATGACTTGACGACTGACCGAATGACTCACTATCTAGGGGAATCGCTTACGGACTACTTCGCTTACTAGCGCTATTTGTATAGTTAAATAGAGCTTCTCTCTCCGAGAGAACCTCTCCTTCTCTCCTTAGCTTAGTCTCTTCGATAATACAGCACCTTCTTGCAAATACGTCCCCACGTGACGTCAGGCCCTAGTGCCTTTACAGAGCCGTAACACCTTATATAGAAGCTAGTACTAAACAGGAATAATAAAAAACCTTTTAGAAAGCTAAATAATTCTTGACGCCGGTTGGCTGACATTTGCAGGAGTTTTGGGTTTCGTTTGGATTAAAAGTGTGCATGGTATTACTCAAAAGCAGGAACAATCTTGGGAGAGAGAGTTTGACTGTGCTATCTACCTATACCTTTTCTACAGACTCGATACCCTGCACCAATTCGCATGATGAGCCGGAAAGAGGAATCAAGTGATAACGTAGATACCCTTTGTTATCTTCATTTCACTTTTTCTTACTTTCGCGTGCCTAGAAATCCTATAAGGCCAAGCGACTTCGGGGAAAATAATAAAAAAAAACATTTCACTTTTGCGAAATGTAGAATTCAGTCTCCTCGCCACGTCAAAAACAACCACAACACCACACACTTGGCCGCTCAGATACAATTCGAGCATTTCATAATATCCAACACTCCTTACCTTGGAGTTGTAGCTCCACTCCGAATCTGGAAGTTCTTTTCGGGATCTGGGGTACACCCGGCCTTCCTCCTTCGGCTTAGCCTGAGAAAGACTTCGTAACCCACCTCACTTCGGCGGTTACATTTGAAAAATTTGCGAAAACCTAAAAGGCGTGAGAGCAACAAATCATTCTTACATTGAGAGATACTTGAAGGTAGTTACACATTCAAATATATTTTATAATGCTGCTTTTCTTACGAATTTTTGAAGTGTTTCATCTGCACGAGAATTTTCAACGAGTGGGGGGATTTTCGGCAAAAATGACGATTTGTAGAGTTGTTTTCAATGACAGACTGCTTTTCACCTGTGAACTTTTGAGAATATTCTTTATACCTAGAAAAGAAATCCTTTTATCAAAATTTTGCGTAATTTTAAAAATGTCTCAGAGGCGCGGAATTCATGTTAAAAACTTGAAGTTAAATTTTGCCTGTGATTTAACTTTGACTAATAGATGCGACTAAGTGGTACGACGACCGGATCCACACCGTTATCTTCTCCCGAGTTCCACGCCGAAATCACACCTTCCCGTGAGTGCGAAGGCGTGCTTTCAGTACAGTTTTCATGAAATCATTTCCCTTCGTCCTTCACAATAAATTTCAACGCGGATCTTTGCAGCTTGGGAGAGTTGGGAGAGCGAAGACTCCGGCAAAGCTGACATGGACCTAGATCTGGAAAACAAAACCGCTTTCCGGGATGAAGTATACGTCAACTCCGAGTCTGATAATGTCGTTCCTATTGTGGATCGGAGGGAAAACAATGAGCTCTCACGATCACTGAAGCAGCGACACATCCAAATGATAGCTTTGGCTGGCGCAATCGTAAAAAATACCCTTCCAACAAATTCAAATAAGAATGAAACTGATTTGAAACCAGGGAACTGGTCTTTTCCTCAGTCTTGGTGGTGCTCTCCAAACAGGTGGTCCCCTTGGTGCACTCCTTGGATATGCATTTGTAGGCGCTGTTGTTTGCGCTGTACAATTTGCTCTTGGTGAAGTCTCAGCACTTTTCCCAGTCACGGGTTCATTCGTTCGACACGCAGAATTCATTTTTGATCCTGCACTTGGATTCGCCGTTGGATGGAACGTCGTCTATGGAACTTACCTCAGTGTTCCCAGCGAGATATCAGCTGCACTCGTTCTCATTCAGTACTGGACCGACAAATACCCCGCACTCTGGATCACCATCTTTATCGTGATCACATTTCTCGTTGGCATCGTCTTCGTGGGTGTTTACGGAGAAGTCGAATTTTTCTTCGCCATGTTGAAGATTCTCCTGGTGGTTGGAGTTGTGATTATGGGCCTCATCATCGATCTCGGTGGCGTTTCTGGGCAAGAACGAATCGGATTTCGATACTGGAGCAATCCTGGGCCATTTGTGGAATATCTCTCCTCTGGGTCTTGGGGACAATTCCTTGGTTTCTGGGCCGTGATGAATAATGCTGTCTATTCATTTGCAGGAGTTGAGAGTTTATCCGTAGCAGCAGCTGAGACGCAAAATCCGCGACAAAATATTCCGAAGGCTTGCAAACGAGTTTTTGCTCGAGTGACAATCCTCTACTTGCTTTCAGTATTGATTGTGGGAATGCTTGTTCCAAGCAATGATTCAGCTCTCGACGACTATTCTGGTACCGCATCCGAAAGTCCCTTTGTGATTGCTGCAACAAGGGCTGGTATCAACGCAGTTCCCTCAATCATCAATGCCATTGTACTCACGTCAGCGTGGTCTGCTTCGAACCAAAGTCTCCTGGCAGGAACTCGCATTCTGTACGGATTGGCGTTAAAAAAGCAAGCCCCTCAAGTGTTTTTACGGACTACTAAGTACGGGATTCCGTATGTATGTGTGATTCTTCAAACACTTGTTGCAACGTTGGCGTACATGAGTTTGTCGAATGGAGCTTTGACTGTCTTTTATTGGTTTTTGGATCTCACAGCAGCTGGGACGCTTGTTAGCTGGAGTGTGATTCTTTTCAATCATATTCGGCTGCATCAGGGGTTGAAGAAGCAGGGAATTGCAAAAGAAGAACTACCTTGGCATCATTGGTGGACTCGTATGTATTCAAATCCCTTGGACTTTGGTAACTTACTGACGAGATCAATGTAGCATATACCTCATGGGCAGCTTTGGCATCATGCATCCTCTTCCTGCTCACTGGTGGGTTTTCAGTGTTTGTTAATGGGAACTGGGACACGGCGACCTTTATTTCTTCGTACCTGTAAGTCACTATCTTGGAAGACGAATTATCTCTAACCTGCGACAGTGACATTCCACTTGTAATTGTTGCTTATAGTGGATGGAAAATCTTCAAACGAACAAAGATTATTCCTCTTGATGAAATTCCTATCCGAGATGCGCTTGATGAGATTGTGCGGGCTCCCGAGGAGAAAATTCCGCCCTCAAGAGGCTGGCGAAGGCTTAATATTTTCTGGGGTTAACGGGACGTTGTTGTTCCTTATCCCACGTAAAAATGAAGTATATTTGTACAACCATTTCCACCAGAAATAATCATGGAATCTGTCATTCATCTAAATTTATACATTGAATGCCCACTCAGGCCACTCAGGACCCTTGCAAACATTGCCCTCCTGAAATTTCCTAATTTTACCCATCATCCACCCTGATTTCCACACCACTTCCCCATCACGATCCGGCGCCATATAATTCCCCAGTCGAAAAGAATGTCCCAGTTTACACGTGTTTTCGAAAAACACAAACTGGAAACATTTCTTATCCTTCTCACACAGTTCTCGACAGTTTTCGAAGGATTTCCATGCGTCTTTTTCGAACTTTGTGAGTTTCTTCTTTTTCACTTCGCTTTCGATGATTTCTTTGATGTTGTGACTTTGCATGGAGCCTTCGTGTTCTTCCTCCCAGGAATCACGTTCTGAGTCTTGGGCCCAGTCCATGTCTTTCTCTTTCTTTAGTTCTCTGTATTTCCTTTTGATTTCATGCTTGAAGTCTGTACGTCTTTTCTCCCGCTCTTCTTCCTCATTTAGTTCGATGTCGTCATCATCATATTTTGGAGCTTCGTCGTCCTCTTCATCCTCGGGGCTAGCATCATCTTCGGCCTCTCTCAGCACTGTTTGCAGATTTTCATAACGCCATTCTTCTTCCTCGAGTTTTTCTTCAATGCCCTCTTCGCTGTACGTGGGTCCATGAGACAGGTTGTCCCAGTTATCGCGTTCCTCTCTTAAGTGCGGCTCCACGAAATGGTGGTACAAATCTGCAAAAGTCGTTCCCTATGATATGCTCAGCCTCGAAATCAACATGTGAAGGAAGGGTACTCGATGGGAAACAAACATTCGAATTCGGCAAGAGAATCTCCCTTTGCCTCTCAAACCGCCAAACACTGCTAACCTCATGAGAAAGCAAATGATGCATCGTCACCGCCGGCTGACACCAGTGATCCTCGGGCCCATAAGTAAAAGTCGACGGTGTATACCCATTCAACATCGGATGCCATATCAACCAAATCCACACCCGCATTTT
>JAAMPI010000842.1:0-24546 GCA_013054445.1 Cudoniella acicularis | reverse complement strand
CGCGCGCATGGTGGTAAACCTCTTACGGAATTAACACTTACTCAACTCGAAGTATTTTTTAAGGTAAAATTCCGAGAAACATCATTCCTACAGACCAATTCTTAAAACAATGTAGTCTGAATACGTTGCCGACTTCTTCATCAACACAATATGTACTGTCGTCAAGTTCTCGACCCTCTTTTTCTATAATCGTATCTTCAAAGTTGAGGATGGCTTTCGCAAAGCAAGCAGAATTGTGGGAATCCTTTGCTTCACTTGGTATATTATTTCCATATGCTTTGCGACCATACCTTGCCAACCCACCAGCGCTGCTTGGATCTTAACCATTGAAGGCCCATATCCTCGAAATCACTGTATCAATTTCCTAATCTACTTCGTGTGCATCGAAGTCACGAACATTTCCTTAGATCTCGCTATTCTATGTCTTCCACTCTCCGCAATCTGGCGGCTCCATCTTCCCACACGCCAGAAGTACTCTCTTGGTTTTATTTTCCTCTTGGGAGGTTTGTAAGTACAACTCTACGTCTCCGGCAAGATTCAAAGGACGGACCCTAATGGCTGATAGTGTTATTGTTTGTGGACTATTGCGTGTCATTGTTAGCTATACAACTTGTAAGCAACGTTACCCTTGGTCTGCGTCGCTGCTGACTCATTATCAGTGTCTCTGTTTCTCCTCGACCATTTTTCGATATTGGAAACAGGAGTGGCAATCATTTGCGCTTGTCTCCCAACATACCGGCCTCTGCTTGCGCATCAGATCTTGCTCGTTGATCGCTTTAAACGGTGGTACAGTTCGCAAAGACTTGTATCAAATACCGGCGCCTCTTCCTCCAGATTCGAGTTCAATCAGATCGGTAACCATTTGCCGAGTAATACATATTTTGTAGAAGCTGTTGGATTACCGAGGAGCAACGGAAGTCAGGAGGACTTTCCCCTGGGAATCATTTCCGTTCATGATAATGTGTACCAATCATTTGACAGAAAGACGTAAAGGATAGTTAGAACCGTGTTCTGTCGAAAACTTGCGCTCGAAGAGAATGAAATTGCAGGTCAACCGGAAGGCGGGAGAGGGATGCTAGGGCTGTGCCGTTTTAGATTTGGTTCTTGTAGTAGTCTTGAGATTAGGTTCTTCATGTCTGGCTTTATCTCTATAGGCCCATAATATATTTCAAGTTTTCATGACCTGTCAAATTTCGATTTTGATTTCACAGAGAGAGTATGGAACTGGCTGAAGCTTCGCAAGGAAAGGGGAACTACCCTCTTTGTTCATTGCTTATGATTCGCAGACCAAATCATCCACGTACCTGTGTATAGTTTCTTCAACTCGATATACCCTTCGTCTCCCTGGAAGCCGTTCGCCTAAAAAGGAGAATGCTAGCTAATTCCCCATGCAAGCTACAAAGAAAGCAGAATAGATCCAAAATCATCTGAAACCATGAGGCCAGCTAAGATCCTACGCTCTACTATCTACGAAATGTTGGCACGCACACTACTGGGGTCTCAGAGGGAGACTGAAGTGGAGATGGAGGGACGCAGGCTTACCCCCACGGCCTCCACAATGCCCCACAAACAACAGGAGGCGCAGTCAGACAAGCGTTGTTTGGTAAGCTGCAGACATTACAAATCCTGTCTTGATTGGCAGGGCGCCTCAGCACCTCCCAGCAGATCTTCACCCATATGAACTGCAACCGATCGTACTTTACTACTTTCATCAAGACATGCATTTACCCGGCCCTGGTTCTGTGCTACACATATCAATTATTTGACATACAAAACTGCTAAATGTTGGTTCTTCACATATGCATTCATTGCATTACAGCATTATAGCATTGCAGTACTAACGGTTCGTTTCTTAAGTAGAAGCCTCATACTCTCAAACCCTTCAGAGAATTTAGGGGTTCGGCCAGTTCCCCGCTGTTACAGCTCCCTCTTTCTTTCTCCATCTTCTTCACCCTTTCCTCGCATTGACAAGCTGTTACAGATTCACACTTCAATCACATATTTTGTTTGTGTGACTCCCCTTCAACCCAAATCGTTTTTCAGCTCTCCGTAATCATGGCTGCTTCCAACGGCTTTCGTGATCGTCAACCTGGAAAAACGCTCTGGTCGCTTATTGCTGTCGTGCATCTCACATTCGTCCTGTTGTTTTCCAGCATCTATTATATCCCAAAATCGACCCGCCCAAACGCTGACTGGAGTTACCGCAACGCCCTGACGAACAAGCTCATCAAAGTGGCGCTTCGTCACATCACATACTTGAAGCTCCTGCTTCCGCTCTCTATGAAGCCCGGGGCTGAGAAGGATCGCTTTGTCGAAATCAAGCCGGACAAGAAACTTTACAATGGTGATCTAGCTGGGCCTGTCACTCCAAGCGTAATAGGTGGCACATGGTATCCGAGGAAATTTCAAGCGGGGGAAGAGCTCCAGAAGACTGTGGCTCTTCATTTCCATGGTGGATCTTTCATATTTGGATCTGGTCGTCAATCCGAATGTGCTGACGCTGCTAAACTTCTTACGAATCACGTCGTTGACTCCGCACTGTTCGTTCAGTACAGGCTCGCTGGCGATCCTGATTGTCCATTTCCAGCCGCAATCCAGGACGCTGTCACTGCGTATCAATACCTCCTTGCTCTCGGTATCCCGGCCTCTAAAATCATTGTTTCTGGAGACTCTGCTGGAGGAAGTGTCGCTATGGCTCTGTTACGGTACATTGCCGAGGGGAAGGATATATTGCCAAGTCCAGGGGGATGTGCACTTTGGAGTCCTTCGATAGATCTCGCGACCCAGGACCCCAACGGCATCGACCTGCACCGAAACTACAAGACCGATTACCTCTCTGGCTTCACTCTAATATGGGGTATAGGGCTCTACATACCCAAACCCATGGATATCACAGGGCCTTGGTTTTCTCCCCTCCGACACCCATTCGCTACAAAGGTTCCCATTTGGATGATGACGGGGACAGCAGAGGTACTCACCGACACAATCGTTGACTTTGCTGGCCGCATGCGAAGTGTAGAGGGCAACAAGATAGGGTTGCACGAGGTGCAGAATGCTCCTCATGATATCTTTCTTGTGGGAGATCTCATGGGTTGGGCTAAGGAAGCCAGAGCTGCGGCTGTTGCTGCCGACAGTTTCTTTAAAGAAAGTCAGCATGACGTGGTGAAGACCTAATTAATAAATTGTACTTGTCATTCCTCTTCAAATCTGCAAGTAAATCATGAATGAAACTGGTAGAGTGTTCGGTTCTTCTGATGCTTGTGCCGCTGCTTGTGTCGGTTATTAATTCTACCGCCGTTTTCTCCTAGAATAGATAGTTATCCTATATCATAAGAGATCATATGACATCAGCAAGCCATTTAATCTGTTAGAAATAGCGCTTCAGAGCCCTTGGGACTCACGTGATACCGCGCTAGCGCTAGCGATTCAGGCATAAATAGCTTGCTCCCTATAGTTAGAATCAATTAAGTCGTCAACTCTAACCAGACATTGCAACATAATCGGGCTTAGCGGATCTTTACTTGATAAGAGGACTTTCTCGATACCTAGATTTTTCTTGGTTTCTGATCCCGAAGTATATTTTACCTCACCAATTATGAGCTCTTCGGCTAGAATCCCTTCTGCCACAAGAACAACGGGGAAAGTGTTAAGCGTTGTCATAGTATGTAATTCTTTTAACATAATTTAACGAGCTGGCTGATAATATATTAGGTTGGCGGTTCGCTGATGGGCCTCATGCATGGCATCATGCTCCTGAAGCTGGGTCACAACGTTCATATCCTTGAGAAATCTCCCAGTCAATTGAGAGAGAACCAAGCCGCTGGCATTACTACGGGACCTCAAGTTCAACAATTCTTCCATGAGTACGATACTGAAGGTATCACATCTTTCTCGCATGCTCTAGGTGCTAAGCTTCTCGACAAGAACTCCAAGGTACGACTTTACCGCAAGAGTGATCTTTATAACACGAGTTGGGATGCACTGTACTACGGTTTGAGGACCCTTTTCAACGAATTCTCGGGCCCGCCTCACCCTTTGCGGAACCGTCATAACGCTGAAGTCTGTGTGACGAGTGTTTTCGACTGCGGAAAACGAGTCTTGAAACTTGTAGAATTTGATGAATCTGTCTCTGTCGAATACGAAGATCTCAAGAAAGGCTTTCATAGAAGCTTGAACGCAGACTTGGTGATTGCTGCTGATGGCGGTTCCTCGGACATTCGGAGAATGATATTGCCCTCAGCGGACCTCCTTCGTCCGTATTCTGGTTACCTCACTTGGCGTGGCACAATTCCTGAGAACGAGGTTTCAGAAGAAACTCGAGCCATATTAGGGCCGGAAAACAATGCGTTTGTCATGAATGAAGGTTATATTGTAGTGTACGTTAGCAACAATAGATCAAGTCTTTCTGCATCTACTAATTTTTTTCCAGGTACATCATTCCTGGACTGAATGGAAGCTGCAAAGTAGGGGAGCGGATTTTCAATCTCGCTTAGTACTGGAACTGTGCTGAAGAAGACTTGAAGAATATTCTCACGGATAAGGATGGGCGCGTTCATCGATTCTCACTGCCGTCCGGGAAATTGAGACCAGAAGTATGGAACACACAAAAAGCCATCGCAGGCAGCGTCTTATCAAGCCCTTACTTGGAGCTGGTCAACAAGATCAAACGACCATTTGTCACCGTTATCACGGATACATATGCATCGCAGGCATCATTCATGGGCGGAAAACTACTCTTGGTAGGGGATGCGTTGTCTCTGTTTCGTCCACATATCGCGATGAGCACCAACCAGGCAGCATTTGATTGTCTAGCAGTCAGAAAGATGATGACAGGAGAAATAAGCTTGGCTCAATGGCAGAAGGAGGTGTTGCAGTATTCCCACGCCTGTCGCTTACGATCCCAGACCTGGGGAGCATTTTTTCAAGTTGGATGGTTTGCTTACTTTGTAAGTGAGCTCAGATTGCGTTGGGAATTATTGTGGCAGTTCCTGAGTCGTTGGATCTAAAGAATTCGGGACAACAGATGCGGATGGAAATGACTGCAGAAATGGTGCACTTGTGTAAGGTTCGAATTTGTCATCCCGTACGAGTCTAAGACTATGACCGGATGGCCTCTACCTTTACAGTAGAGGGTACCTTTGAGAGTTCCCAGCTAAGCTAGGATGTGATTAATCTTGGGTTGGTATTATGGTATATTGATATTGAGGCACGGAGCCTAGAAAATGGCAAAATAAATTGAAGTAATAGTCCCCAAGAACACTCTTTCTCAACCAATGTAAACCTCTCCTTCCAATCCGCTCTTCAACCTTCACTACGACCTCAACTTCGAATATCCACCTAAGTTACCACCGCGTATCCCTCCTATATCCAACCCTGCATACGATTTCGTGTCTTAACAAGAGTCCTGAGCGTCAACAAATTGCGTACACGCTCTTCTCTTCCCTCTCTGTGCCGATGCCCTATCGTATGCCGTCCTGATATATTCGTTCTCGCCGCTTCGTCCTCAACTATATTCGAAGTTGATATAGGCTAATTTATTTATTCTGAACTCAATGCCAGTCGTGTCATGACTTTTCTCCGTATCGTGGATCCATTCGCCGCCAGATTATCGTCCTTGTTCCGCCGATATAAGCCTTCCTGCTCTCCGAACCTATGCTCCATGTTAATCAAGGCCTGCGCCTTCGACCAGTTCCTCGTCATCCCCTCTAATCTCCACCTCTATCCTGCATATCCCCCCATCCTTTCATTCAAACGTTCCTTATCAGGTTCGGTCACCTTCCCGGGTCGAGGTGCCCTAGCACTGAGATCATGGGTCCCCCGCCATGTCTGCTGGCATTGTCAGGCGTAAAGGATATTCGTAAGGCTGAGCTCAGTTCGTTGTCCTAGTTGTAATCGATGATCCTTGGGTTGTTGATGTGTAAAGGTCGAAAATCCGGCGTTCAGCAGCCAGGGCACAAAGCCCTAAGCACACTAAACCTCGCACAAATCGAGAAAAAGGCCGCGCAATCCCCCAGAGGGCCCTCGACGCCATAAAAACCCAGATCTTGCGATCCCGGGAGGCAAAAAACGCGTGCGACGAGCCTTCTACCTAATGTAACTCCACAAATAATTCAATGTCGACTCTACGATAATAAAATCGCATGTTCGTAGGATGCACCGCGTACAGGTGTTGAATCTTCGCATCCCTGCAGAACCTCGTTTCTGAACTGCAAAACCAGCCGAAGTGGGGGAAGCTTGTTAAATGTCGCAGATAGCAAAGTCTTGAAGTTCCAGAACCTCGAAAACTTAACATACCTACAGAAAGAACCGATTGACTATTTTATTCGCACCTACTATATTTGAACTTTGCTTGAAACATTGACTCGGTGGACGCTATGCTAAGAACAATAGGTCTTGTTGTTTCTTTGCTTGCTGTTTTCTATCAGTACTACCTGAGAGAGATCCTATTCGAGTCTATCGGCGTTTATCGATACGTCCAACCTGTTGAAGATTTCCCCTATACTTGCCGCTTGATCCAGCATGAATATCTGGAAGCATGCGAGGATATTTGGATAGACGAAGAAAGCAGGACTTTATACGCCGCTTGTTCAAGTATAGAAGCCCATACTCATTAGTGTCCTTCGTAAGCATTCCTTCTAAACAAAAGCTGCAACATCAAGCTAAATTGCCTTCACCAGAATGAATAGACTCAACGAGTCAGGGTGCAAACCAGGTGGTGATCACATCTCTGTCCTAGCTATTGACGATCTATACTATGGCGATGCTGCTGTGCATGTCAGCCGCCTAGAGCCTATTGGATGTGGAGAAACTCAGTCATAGGATCTTTATCTTCATGGCTTTGATGTGGAAGTTATAAGTCATGAAACGCTGCGATTCTAGCTGATCAACCACCGAGTCCCTATCCAAATCGAAGGGCATCTACTAGGTTAGAAGAGGGTTGGAGCCAATTCTACAGTTGAAGTCTTTGACCTCCGTCGAGGGCAAGACGAAATGGTGTATGTTAGGACTATTGCAAGCGAGGCAGTTTCAACACCTAATAACCTCGCTGCAACTGGAGATGGAGGGGTCATCATCACAAACGATCGTAGCGCGAAAGGTGAGATGGAAAAAGCTCTACTCCTCGAAGTTGTTAAGAATTGGTTGCTAATAAAAATCATTTTGGGATCAATCAGTCGGTTTTGTGAGTTTGCACCTCCAGGCGCTTTAAAGTATGACTCTAAAAACTGACAGAGCATGGTTCAGCGCCGAAAACTTGATAACTTTATCGGTGGTGGTAGCATCGCGTATTGCAACTCGACCGCCTGCGCTATCAGTACAAAACTTGGGTTCAACAGCCCGAACGGGGTGGTCAGAGGCAAAGACAACCTCTACTACATACCCAGTTCCGTCAAAGACATGATCCGAGTGATAGAGCTCCACGCGGATTTTACACTCACGGAAGTCCACGTGATACACCTCAGTATGCCTGTTGATAACCTGTCGAGCGCGATCATGTCACCTATAACTAACCCCCCCTTCCGCAAATGGTTGAGGGAAGTGAATTGTATCTATTTCTGTAGTCATGTTGGGAGGAAACAGAATTCACTCCTTCTCGATCAAGGCGGTTGGACGGCTGTTCTAATTCTACTCATGATTTTGTGTAGAGCGCTATAATCAAATGAATCGTATCTCTGACGAAGTAAAGTCCGTTGGGGCATTATAAATATTTGAAGTTCTCCATGAGATGGAGGTTATTGATAGTCGGTAGAGCCAGATCGACGCATGTATGTGCCACCAGAAATTGCCTACAAAAACCTCCTGACTAACCGTAGGGAGGTTGACTATCAGAGCTCCTGAATGCTGAAGCTGCCAAGCACGTGCCGGACAGCCTACCGACTTGTCACGTGTTTCTAGGTGTTCAAAGCTCACGAGGTCATCCGTACTATAATAGCTTGCAATTTGTCCTGTTGTTTGTTGTCTGGGTGGAAATTTAGTGAGCTTGGAATACAACCTAAGTAGCCTTTAATATTGTAGCCCACTTTTCGGCGATGTAGATGGACCTTTCAGGATGTCTTTAGGAAGCACCTGACTGTAATTGACTGGTACATGTCTTCGCGTTTTCGTGTTCGGCGTTGGTCATCATGGGCTGCACGACATTTCTTGTGCTGACACAATATCGTATCGTTACTCTATCAGACTCAAACTCTTTGGTAATGTGAACAACTACGAAAGCTCCACCCCTTGGTTTCGAGAGCAGCCTGTAAATGAAGTTTCGATGTCTTGCATATTTTAGTAGACCGATGCTGACACATTCAGCTTACAATTTTACGAAAGTCTTTTGTTTGGCAAGAGTGCAGACGGCACTTTTCCTGGAAAATTTCCTAGAAAAGCCGTGCGCGAGCAATTCCAAGAGTGCTGTAATTGGAAACTCTCCTTCTAGCTCGATAACTTTCAAACAACTTCACGAGAGTTCAAATTTGATATTGTCTTAGGAGAACAGATTTGTGATACTAGTCAATGATGGAGTGGCTTGGTCTTGCCAAACTTTCATTTACACATTCTCCATCTCCTCTTCCTCTTACTAAGAAGGATGGAGCTTCGACCAATCTACTCTCGATTTGCCAAGACTCAACTCCTCCGTGTCTGCTTAACCCACTTTTATTTAATGGCCACCTACAGACCATGTGGACAGCAATCAAGGATGCGGGACAACCTGTTCACTACAAGCGGAAGGTCTTCCAATCTGATGATCCAGCGTACGAAGGTTCATTTGCTGTTGACTTTGTTGTTCCGCCATTTTCAGAAAAGGACGAGACCCTCCCTGCCAGGACGGTATATTTCAAGGATGAGGAGTTTGAGCGGATCGATTCTCTAGATAGCCGTCCAATGTTGGTCACGCTCCACGGACTTGCTGGGGGATCTTATGAAATAGATCTTAAGGATGTGCTAGCTCCTTTAGTAACAGCGCAAGGAGAGAAGGAATGGGCAGCTTGCGTTGTCAACTCCAGAGGCTGTGCTATGCACAAAATCACAAGCAACGTCTTGTACAATGCAAGAGCTACGTGGGATTGCCGACAGGTAGTCAGATGGTTGAGAAGTACTTTCCCAAATAGACCCTTGTTTGGCATTGGCTTTTCATTGGGAGCCAATATTTTGACCAATGTAAGTTACAATCTAGAGTGGTGGATAGGACCTACACTTAACTCGAGTAGTATATCGGCGAGGAGGGTTCAGCATGCGTGTTAAAGGCAGCTGTTGTCTGTAGTAATCCATGGAACCTAGGTGCTGCATCACTGGCACTTCAGCGTACCTGGCTTGGTAGAGAGATTTACTCCAGGATCATGTGTTCTAACCTGAAGAAACTAATCGAACTTCACTATAACGAGGTATCCAAAAACCCCGATCTCGATTTTGAACGAATACGTAAGGTCAAATATCTGTATGAATTCGACAGGGAAGTTCATGTACCTACTTGGGGTTACCATAGCGAAGGCGCTTACTATCGAGACGCCTCATCTATTGATTCTTTGTTGGCAGCCAAGATCCCCATATTCGCAATTAATGCGGAAGACGATCCAGTAAGTGAACACTGCATCTCTTGGACTCGAGCTAATTCGTTCTAGATTGCTGTTAATGAGGCATTACCATATGAAGAAATAAAGCAAACACCCTATGCCGTATTATGCACAACATCTCTTGGTGGACACCTCTCGTGGTTTGAGATCGGGGGTCAAAGGTGGCACACTCGACCAGTAATGTCCTCTGCTACTTCTTAATTTACGTCACTGATTTTTATCTTAGGCAGTTAATTTTCTCAACGCGATGGCTTTTGATATCGAGTTCAATGATTGTGCTAGTTCTCCCGTGAATAGAACTGTCAAAGGAGAACCAAGTCATAGCAGATTTATTCCTATGCGGCGGAAATGGCACGTATAATATAAGATACTATATAGGATGTTATATTATTTTCATTATATTGAAAGTTATAAGTGTGTATGTATCATTCAAAAGCTAAATATTGATATGTACTGGAATCAATTGGACCCATATTTACCCGACACTAGTGCCCTTACGGTTTAGCTGATCTTCAGACCCTCCCAGCCCCGTGGTTCAGCGTCGAAAGCAGATTGCTGCCTGAGGATGACGGCGCCAAAGTCAGTGTTGGGCATACAGCAGATCATAAGGATGACATCTCATTCCTACAATATCACAGTTTGGTTATTACAGTATTCTGTATATAATCTTCAATCTTCGATGTACAATCTACATTAAACTTCGAAACCGGCCCCCCTCCAAACACTCTTTTGTATACTTATCACCGGCAGCGCCGAATTATCCCGAGCTCTCTAATATACGTCTCATACCACTCCAGCATGCCGTGCTTAATGGAATATTCCTACTACATGTATAAATCTCTAGTAAAGATCTTATATCGGTTGGCTCTGCGAAATTTATAGAAATTATTCCCTTCGTACCATAGTATATTACCGACTTTTGGTGCAGGGAAAAATCTATAAATTTGCCTAAATTTGCTCCTAATTTAGGATCAAGTCCTGGCAACTTCATTTGCAGTTTATCCTCATTTGCTACAAACATTTTAATCAAGGGAGTTGTATTATCCTTCACACTAAAGGGTATGACTCCAACTGCGGCGATGCGACATTCTTCATCTACGCGGAGGAAACTTTCTTCTACCTTTCCATGCTTCCTTGCTAGGATAGTTCGAACTGTTTCAGGTGATTGCGTTATATATGCTATATTGTCGCACTATAAGGGATCTAACACAACTATCCTTTCGCAATTTTGACTCATTAGAATTTGTTGGATCATAGCTTCCAGGCCGAGATTTAGGGAATCGACTTTTGTAGATATCCAATCAGGAAGAATGTCCGCGTTGTTATTAGAGGCGTCGCCTAAAAGCTCTTGGTTCCAGATCGCAATATGGCCAAGGGATGTGACAGCTGCGATACGGCCTTTCCGGATAACAATGTCAGTAATTTCAGTAAGTTCGGGACGGCCTGATTCCGCTGGCACAGCTAATCTTGTAATAAGGGCGTTTTCGTTCCGTTTCCATACCAAAACTTTTCGAGGTGTTGAATCAAATGCAATATAGATTTGATATCGATCTATACTCATAGCTGTTATCTTAAAACATGAAAAGTCGTTTGGGATTTCCATCTCAGACCCTTGGCGAAGGGACGACTGGTTTAGGTTAATATAGAAGATTTTTAACACCGTTGGATTTATATCGCCATTATATAGCAATACCAATCCTGAGTGCCATGCGGCGAGTTCCTGCCAGCCATGTTGTGGCCACGCGGCATTCAAAAGTTCTTCTGACGTGAAGCTATGACAATCGAGGGTGAGATGGTCCATGATGCTAAGTTTTCTAGCTTTACCCTTTGTTTGAGAATAAAACAATATGTGACGCCTAATATATTCTTAGCAAAATTCTCACTGTATGATTAGATGTAATATACTCGTCACTTAGGAGACTGTGCCTTGCTATAGGTTCAATTCCGTTGACCTTAAGGCATGAGTAAGTAGGCCGTTCCGACTTTGATCCGGGATACGGATCTTGAGGAAAGCCATGTCTGATATCAAATACGAACGGGGTGGAAATCCTTATTGTCGTTTAAATTTGTGATTTGTGAATGAGTGTAGTGGGCTTCGGTTGCATGTCTTTATGTACACTCTCTTGCGCTGACCTGCCACGCGTTCTCTGTTGACGACGGCGCTTTCGAGGGTTCTATGAACGTCGTTTAAGGCAGTCAGCTAAACAAAATCTACTATTGTCAGCCGAATCAAAATGATGACGGATTCCGTGTCGTGATAAATACTTACAAAACACCGCCTTATACAGTACTTGAAATGCTATTAAAACATGGAGAATAAGGTGCCCGTTAAGAATATTGCTGTCATTGGAAGCGGTGTTTCTGGCCTTGGTGCAATCTGGGCCCTAAAACACTCAAACCACCGTGTGTGCCTCTACGAGGCAAACAGTAGACTTGGTGGCCATGCTCATGCGGTCAATTTCAGAAATGAGCAAAATGGAACAAGCTGTATGGTGGATACTGCTTTTATGATAGTTAACGACACAACCTACCGTACGTGCATATCTTTTATATTAAGCTTAGCACCTACTAAAGTCAATAAGCCAACTTCATAGCCGCCTTAAAAGACCTCCAGATCGATCGAACCCCAGCACCCAATAGCCTTTCCGTGTCTCGGGACTTTGGAAGATTTGAATGGGGATCCTCGTCGGTGTTTGCCCAATGTTCTAATCTCCTTAGGCCATCTTTCTGGAGGATGCTCTTTGATATTGTTCGGTTTAACACGTTCGTAACCGATATCCTTCTAGCTGGACAGGACAGGTCGATGGAGTCAATTGGAGAATATCTCGAACGCGAGCGATATTCGAAGCAATTTCGCAATAACTACCTTCTCCTAATGACGGCCTCAGTATGGACGAATGATGTCGATCAGTGCCGACGAGATTTCCCAGTAGGGACGTTAGTTCGCTTCTTGTAAGTCCATCCCTTTTTAGAAGTGCTAGCCTGACTTTACCATAGATGGAATCACCGGATGCTCAACACTTTCCGAGACGACCTACCCTGGTCAATGATCAAAGGGAGTTCGTCTGCATATATAGACGCTCTTCTTAGATGTTATCCGCCAGATGAGATACATATGGGAAAAGCTGTCCAATCTATAGGAAACGACGAGGGTCAATTGTGGTTGCAGACTGCAGCTGGCACAGCGCACTTTGATAACATAATTCTGGCCACTTCTGTAACCGAGGCCCTTCAAATCCTAGGTGATGGAATAACTAAAGAGGAGCGTGAGATATTAAGCTCTTTTCAGACAATCAGCAACGTTGTTGTCCTTCACTCTGACATAAGTGTATTTAGCTCCTGTATTTTTGGGATTGTTGCTTAGCTAATATAATCCGTTCTCTAGTTTATGCCAAGCCGGCGTTCTGCATAGGCTGCCTATAACTATATGACACTCCCTTCTCAAAAAGTAGGTGAATACGAGGAACGAATTTCAGTCACATGCTGGATGAATTGCCTCCAAGGACTTCCTATCGAGAAATACGGCCCAATATTTGTGACTATAAATCCCATACGCAAGCCAGAAGGAGAGCAAGGGCGCTGGGTTTACGAGCACCCACGCTATACGGCTGAATGTATTAAGGGGCAGCAAAGGCTCGGAATTATCCAGAACAAAAGAAGAATCACTTTTGCTGGAGCATGGACCAATTTTGGCTTCTATGAGGATGGGTTTACTTCAGGGCTCCAAGCCGCAAAGCATGTTGAGCCAAACGTGCCTATCAACTTCGCGGATTCGACTTTGTCACGAGGTCAGCCATCTCTACTAAGCTTACTTGATCACTTGGTAAGGGCGGTAATTCGGCTTATCCAGTTTCTTATATATATCGTGGGGGCATAACGGACTCTCAGCAACCTCTACCATATCTGTAGCAATGTAGTATCATAGGCTAAGACGACGGAAGTGGGATTAGGATTGGGGTTAGTACACATTGTTTATATACTATTGCTAGCAACATATTATTCTTCGGCTGCTGTCGATATTTCTTGGCTTTGCCTAATTGTCGATCCTTGCTTTGCATTAACCTTAGAGCTTCTAGTCACTTGACGTTTCGGCAGCCTCGAATTTTTCTGATCAGGCTTTTCATCAAGGGTAGCTTCCCTCACTTAATCTTTTTATAAGTTGTAATAGGCTACGACTACTGTGATAAATATACAGTTTAATAGCCCGGATAAGGATGTCTTTACGGAGTACAACCAAATTCTCGAATGTCGTTAAGTCAATTCTCATCAGCAGGGCTGTGCTAGCCACTACTAACACTTAGGTTTCGTCTATTGTACAGTCTCTGGCCGCCGGGATGGGTCAGCTCTTCCTCTCATCGTATATACTTCAAAGCAGCGTACCTCTAAACACGTTGATTATACTCTCCTTTATACTCGGAGCTTTAGAAACACACCGCTTTCCTTCAATGGCTCTAAGCGGGCTCAGTAAAGCACATAACAAAGGAGGAGATCTAAAAAGAATATTTCGGTGAGTTTGATTACGGACTAAGCTAAGGTAAAAAGGGGAGAATATCGTTATTTCCCCTTGCAAAACACCTTGCTAGTCTTGTAAAGCAAGGTATAAACAGCTCTTGATTCGAGGCGTTCTGAAGAAGGCAACCCACTCCGGCGGCCAGGGACTAAGCATTCGGTGCAATACCCTACTCTATTCTATGGCAGGAGGTTGGGAAAATCTACTTCCGATCTAAGCAAATGGCATAATAATCAAGTTTCTCTTAATGCTCTCTTGGGCTTGTTTATACAGCAGAATTTTTGACGCTGTCAGGCCAGTATTTGTCCCTCACTTCCGGAGAGATTATTGGCCTGTTGTCATTGGATTTGAAAACCCGGCGGCAATTAGTAAGGCATTTTCACAAATGCCGATACGTGATTCAACGTCTTTAACGCACGGACTGACCTTTCGGCGCTTATGGTCCGATACAACCACAGTACTTCTAACGTTTCCACTCCGTCGAATTCGACAATAAAGCGCCCGTCGCTTGGAACTTTGGTTCGCTCGCTAAGCGTTGGATGACGAAGCTCCTTTCTACCCAATAGCGAGCTTAAGCAGCAAGTCTAAGGTTCAGTTAATTCAATCAAAGGTCGACTTGCCCAACTTTCCGGTCACGATGCGTAAGTTAAGATCGTTTAAGGAACATCTGAGAAGTCATTTAACAATATCTAGCCAAGAATAAAGTACTTGATGTCACCGTAGGAGACAATAGTATGATATTGGGTTTCTTTTCAAAAGATCACGTCGACTGGAGAGTATAGGGCGGCAGAACAAACGACAGTAAAAATTGTCAGATTTTTTTCTATACCTGGTACACATAAATTAGTGCTTCAATCAAGAAACGATTTCTGGAACTTTTCCGTGGGAGAACGAGGCTTAGTGGTCATTCTATCTTCAGATATTGTAAGGAATATCACTGCCGGCGATAATACGCCTTTGACATTTGGACAAATGTCAATTGAGAGCATCCAAAAAATAGCTCAGGTTTGTGGGATTTCAATGGACAGTCATTGCAGCGGCGTATATAAATTTGAATGAGGTGTCGATATCTCTTTTACAGTCGCATTGTCGCAATATTCCGTAGTTATCTCGTCCTTATCACGCCGAACCAGAAGTAAAGCTGCAACGTCCGTCCCTACGTGGCGAGACACCCACCGTGCCGAGAAATTCAATTAAATTGAGATTTATAAATCGCTGCGTTAATAGGATTAGTGTGATGAACTTATTATTGAATCGGAATATAAAAGCTTCTTATTGTGGTTAGTTTTAAGAGGAAGAAAAGTCACCGGTCCCTGCGATCTGATTGGTTGTTCTCGGCACACCGGGTTTCTCGCTACGTGGGGACGGACGTTAATAGAGGCAATCAAGCAGGACCTCAGACAAAGCTCCGACTGTTTAGAGGTTCGATGCTCTCAGATACAAGGTGTTACGGACTGCTATGCAATGTTTGCTACACGCCGCATCTGTGCTGGAGAGTCGATCCTTTTTGCAACCTATCTATTCTATGTCTCGCTCGAACAGGTAACTACACAATGGTACAATTGTTTCCAGATTTTAGCCTCAAGCAAGAGGCTAAGACGATTTTCCTGCTGCTCAAATATTGGTTACCGTAGTTCGAGATGCCGAAATATCGCCAAAAAATACTACCACTCCTCTATCTGCGGCAGATACTTCTCGGAATCAGTGAATCGAGACCAGCAATCGTACAAAGGAAAACACGAAGGCCTAAAAGATAGAACTACTGGCAAGACTAAACTTCGTGAATTGACTGGATAGGACAGTAAGCCAACCAAGGGATATCCCTAAGCAGACTTCCGATTTCCTGACCCAATCCCCCTTGTCTTAGCTCGGGCTATCGCGGGTTGCTTACAGGCAGGGCTTTATCCTTTCGATTATATAGCCATGGCTCAGCTTGTAGAAGGGTCTAAATCTGTAAATACCTTTGGTCATTACACGGCATGGTTATCGGGCCGATCCAGGCACTACAAATTCTAGGAGTGGACATCTATATTGACTAGAGATACGAGACTTGGGTTTTAAGGACGCTCTGGTATGAACTTTTCAAGTTACGTAATTTGATGGATTTCCTAGGCTGTTTTAAGCGCTGACGATGTATGCCGTCGAATTCCAATTTTCTTCTTTCTCTAATTCTATAAGAACAATTCTATAACCTCTATAGATGTGTCATATAGCGAACTTTGATTTTACGCGAAGTCTTGCTCCTATATAGTAGAGCATCCATATGCCACCTATCCCTATACAGCTCAGTCCACCAAGCAACGATACTCCCTTCCTAATACCTAGGTTAAGAAACAGTGGCCGCGCGAACATAATCGAGGCACAAGCCATCGCGGAACGACAAAAATCGTTTCTAGCGAAGAGGGAGGCAGTATACTAAAGATGATCAATTAGATATTGACATGCCAACTTTGAGGCGCAAACTACGAAGACTTACCTGGGGATAGGACATCGGAACATATATAAAAATGTACTAGAGAATAATAAAAACACTTCCTATATATATGACAATTCTAATCGTCGGTACTATCTAATGAATACTAGGCGCCGAAGTCCATGAGAACAGAAACAAGCCCGCTGGTGGCCTAAAGCATGTAAAGAGCGCAGGAATAAGGCGATGCTCTTGCGGTCGCATCCTATTCTTTTTAAGATCTAGAGAAACAATCTATCGTATATACGTAGTGTATATAGCTAGAGCGAATATAGCCCTAACTATGACGTATGTAAAAGCGATACCAAGCTCACTAATATTAAATCCATAGTATGTCATGTAAACTAAATTAACTAATCTACGTCATAAGAATGCTCGTCTTCTTGTTCTAATAACAAGCCAAGTTACCGCTAAATCTATATTTTGATTTATCTATACTAGAACGACACTTAAAAACCTGCTACAGTAGTATCGCTTTACTCGTGTTATTGTTTTGATATCAAGCTAGGTTCTCGCCGAATCTGTCTTATTTATACCGCGGCAAAATTTATAGAAAGAATTGCTATAGTAATATCTTTATAATCATATTTTGTTATGACAGTCTTCCGCTTGAAATACTAAAAACTTCTCTACTACCGTCGGGTATGAAAACATCTTAAATTTCAAAGTGTGTGTAAGTTCTCTAAACGATCAGCTCCCTACCTAAAACGCTCCCTCCTCCTTATCTGGTTCTTTACGATTGCGCTTCCTGGTGATCTTCCGAGCCTCTTCCAAACTCAAATCATGGAATCCTATCGTCAAGTGACGTGTCAAACTTTCACGCCTCTTCCAAATAGTCGTGTAAGCTGGTGAACCCCTAATAGGGCATGTAGCTGGTTGAAAAAAGGTAGTCGATACCTTTCGAAATGAGGCGTCTTTAGGTAAGTATAGCTTCTGCGTAGCCAAAACCGCGAGATGATGGCGAAGTTTCAGATGCTGTTTGTAGTTATGTATTTGGTCCTAAAGAGTTGCTGATATGTATTCCGGAAAATAGCAGCGTATTGGCGGCTCGATAGGGTGATGGTAATGCGAATGGTGGTTGGAAAGACTAGCGCGGGCTCTAAAAACCCGATTATTAGTACATCCTGGAATATTACACTTTCTAGGTTCCCAGTTATAGGCACCGTCAATATGTGCTTGGAGTGCTATAGAGGTCGTATAAGCTGATCCGCAACCTCCGTATTCACAAATAAAAGGCTTCTCCGTTATATTCTTTACGTCCTCACCCTTATAGACGAGTTTGTGAACTTCTAGGTTGTTTTTCACCTAAGTGCTATAGTCGTCACATTTCCCGTAATTGTATACGAATAGAGTCGGATAGTCTCTTGAATTTCCCATCGGATAATAGGTTGGGAAGTGTTCGTGAATTGATTTGATATGGCCTTGTAGAGGTTGGTTTCGAACAATGTTGATTCTGGACATTGCTTTAACGAAGTCTCGCCCTAGGAGCGCCAAGATGCTAGTCCTATTGCTCTGGTCTAGGTTTTCCAGGAATATATCTAAGCCTATGGCTTGTTCATCCTCCCCGAGCCCCTCGATGTCATTGTCTATAATTGAATCAAGTCTCTGAGCTGCGGTATCTTCTATAACCGCGTCATGCCCGTCGAGGAGAAGAAGACGCGGGTCAATCAGTGAAGCTGACGTAGTGCTCACTATAGAAGTTGTCGGAGTTGGTGTGGCAATTAGAGCTGACGTGGGTAGGGTCGTAGAACTCCGGGAAGATATAGACAGACTTGACGTAGAACTCCGGGAAGCAGTAGTCGGAGTTGACACGGGTGTTCGCGAGGCTATGGATGGAGTCGCTTCCCGATTTTTCTCCGACTCTATCTAGTCCATCTTTCTCTCGCGGTGGATCGCCTCGCCGGCTCTCTGTCTTCTATTTTTGGATGCGGGATCAATATTGTTTTCTGCGTAGTAGGTGGCGATTTCGCCGGCCGTAAGTCGTCTCTTCTTGTATTTGTTTCTAATGGCAGGCGCTTTCCTGCTTAGAAACATTTGCTCGGCTCTAGTAGTATAGGTATCCTGCTCGACGTCTCCTACATACTTGTCCGTAGTGCCTTTAAGGTAGCTTCCCGAGGAATGTCTAGTCACTCGGGCAACCTCCTTAGTAGTAACGCCAACCGGGAGGGCAGAGGATGCCTTGATATTTGCTAGATCTCTGAAAGCACCGCGGCGAACATCGTGAGAAATTAAATCCACGAGGATGCCAGCCATAAGTCCCAGGTCTTTTGTTGTTTTGTTTACTTGTCCGGTTCTAGCGGGTATATCCTAGGATATAAAAGCACTATATTTGATTAATTGGGGAATGACAGGGCGTTCTGGATATGACCACTAGATCGTCCGGTCATGTCGGAGAGATGCTTGCGTTAAGGCATTATCGATTGACGAAATGCTTCTAGAACGGAGAGCCTGGATAAGGAGTAGTTTGACTAGGCAGACGACATTTAGTGAAGAATCGCGCAAGGTTTTTAAAGGGATATCCCGATCCTTATGAGTCTCGAGTCTAGACGTCCTGTCAGTGTCGAACAAAGATAACAAGTGAACTACAAGAAAAATTGTCTTACTTCTTACTTTTCTCGAATTTTAGGAGGCAGGTAAGCTAGATGTCGTCGATAGTGTTCCTATTCAGCGGAAGCTTTATTACTATATGGCTCTATCGCATGTACTCTACTGTATAGCCTTTGCTCAATGCTATTTCCCCTCCCCTACACCCTAAGGCGGATTGTAGAACAACGGTCAGAGCCTTGTGAATGATGATATCCTATGATAAGCAGCCCTTATCTAGTGCTGCTCGTAGCCAACATCTACACATTTTTTCGACAATGTTTATACCGATCTATTAAAACTGTTCCCGTTTTCTGCCTCGAAGAAGCTTCCCCTCGTCTGAAAGATCGTCAATGACTGTATCTATCCTGGCATATTCGTGTTTGCTAAGGTTGAATTTAGGGTATTCGAATATTAGAGCCGCGAACATAGATAGGATTCCCTTCTTGATAGACATGCGTAAGGGTGCTAGTGCTTTAGACCCGCGAACTTTGATATGCTTGACCACGGTGTCGATGAAACGAATTATTGTGGCGTGATCCGGGCCGGTCTGTGGGTCGATCCTAGGAATCGCGATGAAATTTTAGTGAAGTGACGTTATAGGGAGGAGTTCTCGAGCGCTAATACGAAGGGAGCGGTGAACCTACGAAATCCTATTATTTATTATGTAGTTTTTAATCCGATTTAACCAGAGAGAACGTCCATATTTGGTTCCGGGAGATCCCCGAGTATCAGTAAGGCTATGTATCCTCTTCTTCGAGGATATGCGGTCCTCAAATAGCGCCTCCCTTATGGAGGTGATGCTCTTTGACCCTGTATTAGCGTACCTCTTCTGCACAGGTGAGAATTCTATGTCGGAGGAATTGAATGGCTCATCTATCTCTAGCAATAGAGGGACGGGGTCTGTCTAAGAAAATCTCTTTGAGCTCCCTGAAGGACGAGAGTGGAACGGGAGGGGAAACGCGTCAGTTTCGCGTCTGCAATCCCTGGTGTTATCGAAGAAGGATAAGCGACGACCCCTAACCCCCCCGCCCCGACCAAAATGCTGCGGTACCTGACGTCCATGGAATCTACTCCTCCTTCTTCGAAGAACGAGTAGTAGATACTATATACGAGCGACGTATATATGTTGACAAAGAATATGGCAGGATCTTTGACTGTGATCTCGATGGGCTTAATCATACTATTAACGAAGAATAGAACCGGCTTGATATTTTTCTGGTCAATCTCGCTTTAGCTGAGGAGGCGCCCGTCCCCTGTGAGCTTCCGGAGGCGGCGTGCACGGTGGAGGAGGATGGTTGGCGTTGAAGTTTCAGGCAGACAGAGGAGAATTAGAACCAAGACAGGACCAGACATCCAAGAGTTTTAGGTGGCGGAGAAGTTGGACGTCGTCTATCGTATTCTAATTTTACTATAACCATATCTTTAATAATTAATAAAATTATATATCATCTACTTAGAAATAATACTTATAACGAGGACTTAACCCTTATTATTGACTATAGTCGACAAGGTAACAAGAACCTTACTCCTATTGGCTATGGTCAATAGGGGTTAACCGAAAGGCACTAAAAGAAGAAGAGACATGTTCTTTTAGAGTATTAGTATAATTTATACGAAGAGGAATGATTGTATTTTAACATAGTAAGTATATAATGTCAGCTAAGTCTAATATATCTTTGTTCGGAAACAGTATAGCGAGGCAATCTTTATCTAATAGCCGGCAATTTCAAGTAATAGAATAGAACATGATCTATTAAGCCTCGACTTCTCTATATATATTCTTGACCTAATCAATAGCGTCGATACTATCCCTATTCTGCTATCATCTCTTCTATCTTCGTAGCGGCCTCTTCGTTAGACAATTTGTAGGTACTGCTTATTAGATGGCTCTTTATACTGGTCTTTTAAACCAACTCACGAGCGCAGTCGTCGAACGGACATTTACGCTTGCGAGAGCCCTAGATAGGAGCTTAGTTTGGCAAGGCTAGGAGGTATTGAGTAACATCTGACCCGCTTAACTTATGAGCTGTCCGAAGGTGCTGCTGATAAGCGTTCCGAGATAGGAAAGGCTTTTTCTCTCTACGGAAACAGCCGGGAACACTATAAGCTATGTCGGGGTCCTAGTTGTTAGTATGGCATTCGCTATTATAGCGATTCCACGAGCGTTCCGTCTTATACTAGCGGCCGTCGTGGCAAAGGTCGTATTGTCTTCTCTCGAAGTCGTGGTCTCGTTCGTGGCTCTTCAAGCCACTAAGTGACCCGAACTGTTAACCGTAATTAGGCTTTCTACATGTAAAGGTCGTCGTCGATGCTAGATTCGACGAGGATATCTTATACTTGAGTATATAACGCTGAATCTAGGCGCGGGAAGGGTTAGTGTACTCGCACCCCCACTTCTCATTACTATAGTGACGAATAAAGCGTGTAGGCTTATCACGGCTATTGCCTATCGGCGCCTAGCTTCCTATCTCTTACTAGAATTTGGCTTCGCTTAATTTCGACGTCGCTACGATTCTTAGGATGTTGATACGAGCGAAGTACTCGATAAATCTTTTAGCACTCGAATAGACAGGGTCTATATCGTTATAGCTCTAGGCAGCCGCTTCTAGCGCGTCGAGTAGAGTAAGATCTTTATCTTCGTCGGAAGCTAAATCAACTAGGTCGGTCTTCTTTAGTATAACGTCTAATAGGCGTACTGCGTTGTCTTGATCTTCTACTACTAGTGGCACTGATTCGTTATCGTGAATGTCTATGTCCGAATCGTCGAACGTACGAGCGAGAGAAGTGCTCGATAGTAAAGTAGCACGAATCGACAGCGTCGATTCTAAGCTCTACGTCGTATACATCGGCACTAAAGAGGACGAATCCGCTAGGATTTATAGATCTATGAGTAGCGTGGAAGGATCTTTGGCGGTGATGTGTTGCTTGGAGGTGATATTGGCGTTGGTCCCCCGTGACGATATACCCCCTAATGGTTATAGGACTGTGTTATGTGAGTTTTGTTTTATGATAATTTGCTTCCCTTAGAAGTCCTGGGATTGTAACATACCTGGTCGAGCAGCGACAGAAGTGACCTTAGAGGGCTCGTCCTATAGCTAGGATCGCCACTCTACTAGCTGCCTCTGTCGAATATGGCCACGCGTAGTATAAATTTTCGAAGGTAGGGCTAGATCCTAACCCTTCTCCTTATAGTAATCCTCTAGTTCGCCCGGTCGTAGTGGCGGCACGACGAAGGCAGTGTTACCTATTCTTAGTGTACTAGAGTCTCTCTATTCGGATTAGGCACGTAGATTCTAGGAGGAGACATCGCTCCTACCGACATATTTATCTATAACATCACGCATAAAGGCGGACATCTTATGGCCTATAGCACTAGCTACGGTCATACTCGCGTGTCCACGGATCCTGCTCTGATTAAGGTGGGCAAGGTCTCGCGCCGTTCCGTGGCGCAGATCATGTGTCCGAAGTTGTATTATACATTTGGCCTTGATAGACATTATACTGATCGTCTTTATGGTTTGTTATACGCCTGCGGGCTTCTTCAGATCGAGGAAGGTACGACTTGATGTGATTGTAGGAATAACTGGGTTATCCGGCGTGACCTACTAAACCGTCTTGTCGGCACGAGCGATTGCCTTCGTTCGGAGCTCGTAAAAGGTGGTAGAATCGACTGCCCCGATTCGGAGTGCGTGAATGGTAAGCAGTTTGACCGGACAAACGCTATTGTGGGCAGGATAGGCGAGGATATCGACTCGCAAATTTCGGTCCTCGTTTGGTAGAGCTCTATACCGGATACGTTAGATAAATTGGAGAAAGAAAGGAGAATCGACGCTGTCTATTCGTGTCTGGATCGGGGTGGTCATTCTCTAGACTTACTTGAAACCCTTGACGAAACGTAGACAAACGTTCATGCTTAGGTGCTCTATGCCGTCGCCACCTCGGAAGCTCAAGGTCAGGTCTCTAAAGAGACAACACTCTATGTTCTTATATAGGTGCGAGCGAACAACATCTCCGGCACGAGCTACAAACGATGCCGTCAGGACGATGCTTAGTTGGCGAGAGATGATAGTGTCCTATACAGTCACGCTATCAGTGAGTGCCGTATTTATCCAAGCTTCGGTTAGTGTAATCAAAGTCTAGAATCTAACACGATTAGGCTTCTTCTATCTTCCTACGGTCAGAACACTATCCTTAACGAGCTTGATCAAGAGCGAGTCGATGCGTTTAGCCTTCGAAGACGTAACGTTAAAGCCTTCGTAAATCTCCGTCAGAACACTATTAAGAGTATAGAGGAGGCCGTGGATTGTTCTGACCGAGGGAACTTCCTTAGTGAAAGAGCGAGGTTATATCGTCCTCGAGATAGTGTGAACGAACCGGTACAAGTGGTCTTCGTCAGGAATAGTACCGTCCCTGTTCAAATCGACGCCGTCTATCGTCAGCTCGCGGATCAACAGCGTGATAGAAAGGAAGTTCAGAGAGAGAGAGGCGAGCTCTAGGGAATACTTACGGGACTTATAGTGATTTTATAAAAGCCTGGAAGATGACGAGTATACATGTTCTGGCTAGCTGGGTGCTTGGTGCCCGAGCTTGTGGGACATGATTCTTCAAAGCAGCCTTTAAGCTTGTTCGATTCTCGAGGGCATTCTTAAAGATCTCCGTACATGTGCGCATGCCAATCTTGCTCGAACGGGCGGGCTCAGTGACCGCTCCTATCTCGTCCGCCGTAGCATCCGAGTCGTAGTCTAGAGGCGGTTGTTCGAGGAAGGTATCTGCTAAGGCTTCTATCTCGTCGGCCGTGTTCTTGATACGTCGTTAACAATGGTATAACGACAACAACGGATGGTTGTGTGGAGAGGAGAGAGAGAGATGGAAGGATGAAAGGGAGATGAAGAGAAGGGAGAGGGGAAATGAGCCCCTTCTCGAGAAATAGACGGCATGAATGAATGAGGAAGTCACGAGAAACAGAAAGTATTGCTGAATGAGGAAGTCGCGACCCAGTGAAGGAAGTCACGGGGTCATGATCGCGGAAGGAGCAGACCCACCACGCGTACTCTACATCGCCAACAGTCATGTACTCCCCTTTGACGCAATAGTCGCGTCAAGTGGAATAAGATGAGAGAATCAACGGCGTTGATCCTCCCATCTCATCGCGTTTAGCTTTGTGATGGTATAGATTAATCGTCCGTACGATTTTCAATCTGCTCTACTCTTGTAGAGCGCCTACTGATTGTATCTTACCGTTCTATCCACTCTCATCATTATTGTCGTCGACACGTACAGTAAGGTGAAGAGTCGATGATCGTGGGAGCTGAGATCGAGGATGGAGGTGGTCTCTTAGTTCTGCCACGAAATGGGGGAGGCTAAGAAAAAGGATGGAGGTGGTCTCTATAGGGGAACGCTAAGTTACACAATTTCCTAAAGTGACC
>JAAMPI010000841.1:0-24604 GCA_013054445.1 Cudoniella acicularis | reverse complement strand
TGCGAGTGCAGAGTGCAGCGTCCTGGTGCAGCGGCCTGCCAGGCCCACATCGTGCTCCCCCACCGAAATCTCGAAAGAACCCACATGTGGCACACCCACACCCTGGAGCCACCCCCTTCACAAGTTCATTGACGTTCGCTCCTCCCATGGGATGGCTCGCCTGTGTGGCCTCGCCAGCGGCGGACGTGCATCATGCCAGCCGCAAGGATGGGGCCAGCGTGTTCGTTGGACAGCGGGCCATCTCGATTCACATCGATGCCGGCTCAGGCAAATCAGCGCCATCCGAGCCCATCTCCACGCCTTCGCGCCGACTGATCGTGGCCGCCGGGGCGGCGCTGCGTTGGGCAGACGCGGGGCGTGGTTGGTGACGCGATGGTGCGAAGAGGTCATGGTCATCAAGACGTCGTCTGAAGGAGCAGCGAGCAGGAGCTAGAGTTGAAGCTGGCGAGGCGGCGAGATGAAGCCTGGAGAAGCAAGCCGGAGAAACCAGCCGGAGGAGCAGTTCGAGAGTCGAGAGAGAGGCAGAGGCAGAGGCAGAGGCACACTGAAAGCAGGGTTTCCAGCAGATGCAGCTGTGACCCTGGGGCGGCCAGGGCCTTGGGTCCCGGTCGATATGCTTATCCCAGCAAGCCTGGCAACCCGATCCCCTCCCCTGCCAGCCAGCATCGTGTCGATGCACAGTGAACAGTGCACACAGGCCCAGCGCTCGTAAAAAGTACCTGGGAGAGGAGCATTGTATGAGTGTACGGGGGAGGTACTTTTACGGGGGCAGTGTTCGTCCTCTGGGCCCTGGGTGGACTCGACCTCCGACCTCGACGCCTGGAGGAACAAGAAGTCTAATACTGTAATTAAATAAGCAGCCCGTAAAGCTTTAAGTTAAAGTAGACTTTGGGCCCGGCGTGGGCTTAGGTACCTAGGCAGGTAGTCTACTTCACCAGCCTCTACCCTAGGCCCCTGCTACGTTCTGCCAGTACGGCGTACTGCCCCATCGTTCCTTCCCCGTCAACCCGTGTTGAGGTTGGCGTACATCTACGCAAACTCGCAGTCTAGGTTCGACCGTTCGAAGCTTTCCCAAAACTATTCTTGTGAGACACACCCTTCTTGCTGGGCACACCTCTTTCATCATCATCACCATCATCATCCTCAAAAGCTAGCAGCAGCGCCAACACCCTCCTCGTTGATGAAAGCTTCACTTAGCCACTCCGCTCGTCGGCACTTCATGCCCATCTACACACTCGCTCTCTCGCCTGCCGCACTCCCAACCCTCTTCTCTTCCCGTTCGGGCTGCTGATCCAAACTGCTGCTACTCCCGTGGTTTCTCAGACCCGCCGCCGTGTGACGATATCAAAAACTTCACCACCAGTGCACTCGGTCTTGTCGCCGGCCGCCGCAGTCTGCAAGTTTGCACGAGTTTTGTGACGGCAGTCTTACTCTTCTGCTCCCCCCTCTTCCTCTCCCTCTCACCGCGGGCGGACACTCTCCACAGCCGACCCAAGAGTCTCACTCGTCAACATCGCCAGTCCCCTTCAATTTCCCCTCGCGGTGTACAGCGGTTCCGCCGTGCAGGAAGCCAATCGCCTTTCAACAGCCTGCCCGTCACTTTCTCCTTCCAAGACATCCACCTGCTCGCCCTAAAGCTTCTCGGGACTCGAGAGCGACTGTCTCGCAATTCCCCCACACGGCCTCTGCCAGCGTCAAAAAGCCCTTCCGCCTTCGTGGCATACGGGAAGTCCCTTAAGAGTTAGCGAATCGATCGCCAAATCGCATCGGATCTCACCTGTGAAGGCCAGGACGGCGAAGATTGAACGCCACGACTCACCTTTTTTTAGGGGTCCCCGAAACCAGTTACTTCGGCTGGTTGACTCGCCAATCTCGACATTTCTTCCAGCGGCGCCGCAAGAGCCCTGACGGGACTGATACCTTATTCATAACTACTGGCATTCCAGTCCATCGCCCACCCTCGTACAAGAACATCATACTCGAGCGGAGGGGAAAAGTCGCAGATGGTTCGGTGAACAGGTGCGACGGGTACACACATCGGGACGGGAACAGCACGATATTGTCTGCCGCCCACGCATGCTTCCCGAAACTAATCATTCTGAAGGAACATTGCTTCAGATCTGGTCATGGAAGCATTGGATGGACCCAACAGGCAAAGGTCGGTCCAGCGAAATGCTGCCTCTTCGAACCTGGCATAACTAACATCTATCACATAGTGGGATCCTGTCTATAATCAACCGTGACAGTCTCGAACGAATCAATACCGATCGGTCATATACATCAATATCTACAATGGCGGCCACCGCAGTCGTCAGCCCCGCTTCGATGTATTCGAATGGGCCTCCACCGCCATACTCAGGATGGTCCGCAACTACTGTGCATTCGACATCTGGCCTTGTATCTCCACCTGAGTCGCGCCGCACATCAGATAATAAGACCGAACCTCCTCCCCCTATTCAGACCGCTCAACCACATCGACAATCTCTTCCTTCTATACACGAGGCTTTGGGCCCTAAACCAAATCCCTATGCGTCTCCTGTCTCCGCCTCTCTCCCACCAGCGCATAATCAACTTCCCTATTCCCAACCGCAAGGCCCACCTATACCTCGTTCATATCCCCCCTCTGACCATGCACCTTATTCTACACCAGTCGCCCCATCTCAACCTAGACAAGCATCCCCTCCCCAACCTGTTCATCCACACTCGAATCCATTCGCGAGACCAGAACCTCCCCCTAGTAGCTTCCCAGATGCTGCTCGACATCCTTCTGTAGCAAATTTACAGAATCCACCGCCGCACAATCCGTATCCTGGTCCCCGATACGAGCCCCCCCGATATGAGCAAGATCCGCGAGCACCAGAACGTGTGGTAAATGGGTACCCTCACCATTCCCACCCCCCACCACAGACAGGGTACGCATACAATCAGCCACCGAGCCATGTTCCCGCCCCACATGAACCCGGGTATAATCAAGCCCGGTTTCCATCCCGGGATAGCCGAGGGCTCGACGATGCTTGGAAGGGTGGAGAAGAAGACGGCTCTCGAATATCCCCATTTAAGCAGGGTTTGAAGCGACGGTATTTGGTGTGGGATTTTGAAAATTATCTATCCTCCGTAGGTGGTACCCTAAGCATTAAACATTTGAAATAACCTACTAATGAACGATAGATTAATGTATCAAGTAGCGCTCTCCAGAACTGGTCAGATCATTTTCATACAATCACCCAAGAGCAGCAGCCTCGGGACCCGAGCGGCGTTCCAGATAGAATGCCGACGTTGGAGTCGTGTAATGAGATGTTGCAACATCAAGATAAGATTCGTCTCTATTTGGAAAAGATGAGAGATATGATTTCACAACAACATGAGCATGTTGCCATGATGGATCAACATATGCGAGAACATGGTGGCAAAGGACCTGGTTTCTATGATGACGAGATGAGCATGTATGGTGAAGATCTGAAAAATCAAGGTTATGGAGGACCAGAAAGCAAAAAACGACGAGGGGTATGTGCATACGAAGGTCTCCGTAGAAACAATCAAGTCTAACATACAGATAGAGAGCGGCCCCCCCTGGCCGATGTCATAGCTGCAACCGGGCAGAGACTCCAGAATGGAGACGAGGCCCGGATGGAGCGCGTACTTTGTGCAATGCGTGTGGACTCCATTACGCAAAATTAACTCGAAAGAATACCATGAAACAATCTCAAAATTCAAATGGATCCTCACTCCGACCGAAGTCCATGGATGATGTTTCCCCACGACCACTTTAAAAAGTTGGCGCACCAGAAGCCAGATGCACATTCGATGTATAATATTAATTCTGCTCCAACAAGTGCGAGCCTGGTTCCTCATTGTAGGATGTTTTTTTGGCATGAGGATGGGATGGGAAAGATTTGAAAGAAAAGTCGACTGCGATCACATTTTGTCTTTTAGGATGTGCGGAGTCTAAAGAAGGCGCTCTCTTTGAGGTCGTCACGTTCACCAAATCGGGATGGCATTTTATCTTCCATCTGAGGATCATACAATAGACCCTATTGAGCTTTTTAACACTGAAGGCTACAGAGTTGACAGCGGGAAGGAACACATGTGGCATATGGGTTTCGCTTTTAGGCGTTTGGGAAATACGGGCTGGGCTTCTGGGATGGGTATCGGCTGGGATGGAGATACCCCATGGTATCCTCCTTTGTTGCATTGAAAGGGCGTTTTTTCTTCTTCTCTATACATTTTCTCCATCGCCGGACAAAGCAGATGCAGGGGATTCGATTCTCGCTTGTGTTGATTGGGGTGCACTTTTTACAGTACCTGTGGATCGATGTGGGGGGGGCTCACTGGTGCATGAGAAATAGGAGTGGAGCTGGTCGACAAAGTTGGGGGAAGGGGGGTTTACGCACCATGCCCGCGATCTGAAGGGAGAGATGTGGGAAAGAAGATTTTGTTGATTGTTGTTGCTTGCTCCGCGAATTGGACGGGACGCATTGCATTGCATGTATGGATTTGTTATTGGGACGAGCGTGGCAACGAACCATCTCACTAACTTGAAAGTACAACTACGGGTTACAAAAAAGATACTAAAAATCTGTTAAAAAAATTTCAAATTGTTAAAACAAAGCTGTAGTTTCCCTGCGATTTTGGGTGATGTGAAAGGTGATCTCTATAAAAAAAGTCCTGATTCTGGGCCACTCACTCGCTGCCTTCTATTTGCATGGAATTTTCTTTTTTCTCTCACTCAACTTGCTTGCTTCACTTGGGAATGAAATCTCACTATGCTGCTTACTATCTTGCCAAGTTTTCTTGGGATCTAGTTGATAGTTATTTTGTGCGTCTTTCTTTCGTTCATTACTTTCCTCTCCTTGCTGTGTTTCTTTTGTCATTTTCATTTTCATATATGCTAGGTAGTTACTCGACTTAATAGTCACTCACTTATTACCCACTCACTCACTTGCTACTTACTCACTCACCCACTGACCCAATTGCCACTTACTCACTCGCTCGCTCATTCACCACCCACTCAACCCACCAGCAGAGGCCGAATCGCGAGGAAGGGAGGCAAGGGGGTTTCGACTTTCCAGTTACAATCAAGCAAGGTCACACGAGATGAACGGACAACACTCTATCTATCTACAGGGAAGGGGGTGGTAGATCTTGTACGAGTCTGGGAGTGCAAGTTGCAACCACACTTTTTTTTTTTCTTTTTGTGAAATATTCGGCGACTGCAGGCAATAGCGGAATGGAGCTCACGTGGCGAGGGAGAGGAAGGGTAGGGGTAGGGGTTCCGGGAACTTGGTGCATTGCATTGCGTTGCGGGAAGGCGTGGGCGTGGACGTATGTCTGTTTGTCTGTGGGTAGGGGAGGGAAGGGGTAAGGGAAAGGGTAGGTGAGTGCGAAAGGGTATGTAGTGTATGCATGCCAGCAAGTCATTTTTGTTGATATTATGCGTGCGTTGTGTTGTGTTTGTGTTGTGTTTTGCGGGAAGGTGATGTGAGGTGAGGATGACGGTTTTGGTGTATGTAGGTAGGTGGAAGTGCAGATACGTGATTTGACGGGTAGATTGGTGCAAGTGTGGTCTGATTATGTAGGGGCTGGATGTACAGTTTTAGAATGTACTGTATGTATGCATGGATGTATGTACGGATGTAGGTGGTGGGAGGGTTGAATGAGTAAGTGATGTGTCTCGTTCTTTGTAGTATTGATTTTGGTGACTTTTTTTTGTGTTGTTAATTGAATGGTAGAAGGCAGGACGACGTGATTGACGATAATTGGGTCGAAGAGGGATTTTCCTTGGATCGAACGAGTCGAAAACGACAAGTGTTTTCCTGAATGAAGGGAATTTGACATGTGCTGTGCGGGGCACTTTTTCCTATCTCGCCTTCCTACCTATCTGTTCGAAGGGTCGTCGTACTGGTGCCCATTGTGTTTGTGTCGTTCTGTGCCCTCGGGGTTCTTCGGAAGGAAATTGCAAGAGAGGTCGTATTTTTGTGGTACCTGATACATGTGTCATGTGCGAGTACAGTATCATACAAAAAGGAGCAAATGGAGAACAACAGGGAAGGACAGAGATGTCGTGTATTTTAAGTACGTGGCAAGGCGGACGGCCCTGTTGTAACGAGCGCACGAGATAGAGGGGTGATGAGGGGGAAGTGGAATGGGGGAAGATCACTCTGCGGATCGGATGAGCAAGCAGTGAGTGATTGTATCTTGGCTGGGTCCTTGACCTGGCTGGAATGACCTGTCGTGTTCAGTGTGAAATGGAAACGTAGCATTGAATATATTCGAGGGTAAGGAAGTATGTTGTTTTTGACACGAGGACAGCGGGTTGATGACAAACAATGACAGACAATAATGCAAAGAGAAGGGATTCGTTGCGAGCATTTCATGCATGAACAGATCGGAGACACGGAGACACGACAGGTATTGTACATACTTGGAGCGTTTTCCCAGCACATGCGTGCTGTATCTGTGGATGTACCGGGCGTTTGCAGCGCTGTGCGTTTCCTGATTCCCAGCGAGGATTCTCGCTGCAGGAGGCAGGACACGAGGGGTCCAAGGGACCAAAGGGGTTTCGAAGAGGCGGATAAGGGTTAGCTGGAAAAGCAGGTCGAGGTGCAGCTGCGGCGAAACGCGAGGTTGGAATGGGACAAACAGGTATGCATGATCGGATCGCATCAGCGAGGTCGATGGGTGGTGCTGTAGAGCTGCGAGCGGCCGAGCTGGTGAGAGGCGTGGTTGGGTGAGGGGATGTGTGTTGTTTAGTGAAGGTCCTTAGGTAGGACGACATGAGGGCATCCGCGATGATGGTGAGCGTTTGATTTTTGGTGGTTGGGGGCCAGAGGAGGTTTACACAAGGAAACAAGGACGAAAACAGAAGCCAAGAGCGAAGAGGGGTAAAAAGAGAGGCCTGATAAGATGCGTTATGTAAGGGCTTGGTAATTCCAGGTTGTACAGCAGTTTTGGAGCTCTACCTATAGCCTCAACCTCAGCACATGATCAGTGAACAATCAGGAAAGATCAGAACACGATATAGCAGAGATATTTACGAATCGAAGGTGTAGTCGTGGTAGTGATGTTTGTTTCTCAGTCAGGGCCCTGATGATCCGGGTCTTTTCCGCTGGCACGTGCATCCCGCTGCCCCTGGTCGCTCACCCCTCCTTTCCTCCTCCACTCCTCCACTCCGCTCGCCCTTGCTATGATGCGCCGATAACCTGCCCGCCTGCCAAACATGCTATTTGTAAGCATCGAAAAAAAAAAAAGTTGCACCCCACTTACCGTCGCCGAAAATCTCTAGACCAGAAAACAGCTTCAAAGCTCGCAGACATCGAAGTCGAAGTCGTCGCCGTGTCAAAGTCTTCAAGATTGCTTCTTTAAGCACGCTGCCTGTAGCCACGATTGCGGGGTCAACATCCGCGCCCGCCGGCCCATCACCAACCACGCATATTGCGTGCTTGACGACGCTTCGTATCCAGTGGCAGCAGAGCAGAAGCGGCTATGGCGAGTTGATCGCGAACGCGAAAAGAGAGTGGGGGTTCTGCAATTTTTAGCCCAAAGTGGAAACTGGCAGAGGGCGACGAAATAGAAAAGGTAGGAGTAGGAAGCTGGTTTTTAGTGGTCTCTCTGGCCTCATTCCCGCCGTGTACGACATTACTTGCCCGCGACTAGAGGAGAAAGTGACAATACAACGCCGACAAGAGTTGTGCAACATTGCCTTCGCAAGACGCCATCGGACCATACACGCGCGCCCGCGAATCAAACAACAGCCTACCTGCCGAGTTCCAGAGTTTGAGAAGGGGATTGGAGGCATAAGCGCGTGGATCCAACATTCGTATACAAAATGGGTCTCTTGTGAGTACACATAGTTGCCCGATTTGGTAAATGGTATGCCATGAATAGAGGCTGATTACAAGTATAAATAGAGCTCTGGGAACACCACTCGAATGGCCCGAAGCAAAATGCAAAGCGAATCAGGTCCGGCAATGGGGCATACAGGTACGATCAGCATAAGGGGAAACGATTGGTCGTTCAGAATTGTTGCTGATGAGTGGGGCTTCTACAGCAACTTCTTGCTATCTGGAACAGGGCAAAAGGCAAGGAGAAGGACGCTTTGCTTTGGGGTGATGAGGTCAGTGTATTTTCTGTCCTGGATAAGGTCACCCACTAAAGCTCTTCAGGTTGAATATCTAGTTGTTACCTATAAGAAGGATGATCCAGAAGTCACTTTGTCACTGCGACAAGCAGATATTTTGCACGCTCTCGCACAAGATGAAAAACTTTGTGGTCATGGTGGATGCGTTCCTGATTTACAGGAGGTTGCGTATGTGCTGCCGTTTCAGTGCATTGGCTCGACTGACTCGCGTAGGGAAACTGCTCTTCCAATCTTCCACCCAGAATTTGGCCGTTTTATGTTAGAGGCTACACCAGGAAAGCCTTGGGGTATTGGTTTTAGAGATCTACTCGATGTTGAGCCAAATATGAAGTTGAGGTTAGGCTTTTCCTCGTCAACTGTCCTCCTTTTTTGACAAAATACAGGCGCAAGATCGCCAAGGAGCATATGCAACCCGAGGAGTATCCTATAACCTTAACCACTTATCCGCGTCTGGGAAGCCCAGGCACTTTCACTTCACCATATTATCCACCCTCCGGAGAAAAGCTTCGTTCACAATTTGTCCCTGATGAAATTGCAAATCCTCATATCCGATTTCCTACTCTTGCAGCTAATATCAGATCGCGTCGGGGTCGAAAGGTTCAGGTTAATGTTCCAATTTTCAAGGATAAAAATACAACTTGGCCATGGAAAGACCCGACTGTCAATTACGATTTACACAAATGGCCAGAGGATGACGATGTCCGGCAAGGAGCAGCACCGGATAACTTCATTCATATGGATGCCATGGCTTTTGGTATGGGAAGTTGTTGTTTGCAGATCACTTTTCAAGCCAAGAACATTACTGAGGGTCGAAAAATGTATGACCAATTGAGCCCATTAGGTCCAATTCTTCTCGCTTTGACAGCAGGAACTCCAATTTACAAGGGATTCCTGGCAGACACTGATGTCCGGTGGAATCAAATAAGTGCCGCAGTTGATGACCGGACCCCTGAAGAGCTCGGAGAAAAGGTAAGACTATGTGCTCTCTCACGTCGCGCTTGCAGTACTGATTCAATAGCCACTGAAACATGATCGCTGGCGAATTCTCAAATCACGATACGCCCCGAATTCTACCTATATCTCCGAAGATCCTCGATTACGGAAGGAGTATCTTGATCCGAATCTCATTATTGATCCAGATATGAAACAGCAGCTGATGGATGGTGGAATGGATTCCCTCCTCGCCACGCATTTTGCACATCTTTTCATTCGGGATCCTATTGTAATCTTCGCGGAAGACTTGAACGAATTGGATCTCAGCAAAGCCGATCACTTTGAAAACCTTCAGTCGACCAACTGGCAACATATTCGTTTCAAACCACCACCAACTGGCAGCGATATCGGTTGGCGAGTGGAGTTTCGACCTATGGAGATTCAAGTCACTGACTTTGAAAATGCTGCTTTCTCGGTCTTTATCGTCTTGATTACTCGAGTAATCTTAAGTTTTGATTTGAACTTTTACATCCCAATTACCAAGACAGATGAAAATATGCAGACAGCTCATAAGCGGGATGCCGTTTTGGAAGACAAATTTTATTTCAGAAAAAACCCATTCCCAACCCGATACCCTCGACCACATTCAGCCAGTGGTGTCCAAAGTGCTTCAGGTACGACGACTCCCGCTACCATTAGCAGACCACCTACCCCTAGTGGACCTGTTGAAGACGAATACGCTCCGATGAGCATCGATGAAATTATGAACGGCAGCAAGGGAGACTCTACCAACGACTTTCCTGGCCTGATACCCCTGGTGGAGAGTTATTT
The DNA here is from genome assembly GCA_013054445.1 of Cudoniella acicularis. Lineage (NCBI taxonomy): Eukaryota > Fungi > Ascomycota > Leotiomycetes > Helotiales > Helotiaceae > Cudoniella > Cudoniella acicularis. The sequence continues at coordinate 14,703 of JAAMPI010000841.1, read as the reverse complement.
AGACAGCATGAACGTCGATGTGGAAACACGCTGCGAGCTAACGGCATATCTGGATCTGATTCGAAAACGAGCTAATGGTTCTTTATGGACAGCCGCGAAGTGGATTCGGAGTTTCGTGCAGGGGCATGGGGATTACAAGGGTGATAGTGTTGTGGGAGAGAAGATCAATCATGATTTAATTGGTGCGGTCATTGATATTGATGGTCCGGGAAGGAAAAACGTGAAGAACGTGGAGAGATTTCTGGGACCGGTTGTTGAGCCTTGTGGGGGGTCGAAGTAAGTTGAGATGATATGAAACGAAATGAAGCATTTTAGAATATAGATAGCGGTCGTTGGGGTTTCATAACTCGCCCTTACGGGGAACTGGTGATGACATTACTCCGTATGTTTATCGTCGCAATATCTTCCTCCCGCATAGAAGGAGACAGGATGGTACATAAGTAGTGAATGAAATATTAACCTTTAAATTTCGTTTTCATTTCGTTGAATTATTTCAACCCCTTTCCCCCCTCGCTTATTGCTACCCCGCCCCCACTACGGCTCTCAGACTTCGAATTTCAACACGATAGGCATGTGTAATTCCAGAGAAGCCTACACAGCTTGATCTTCAGCTATTTATAATGTTAAAAACAAATAAATAAAGTATTTTAGCTAGGAAAAATCCAAATAAAGCCTTTTGGGAGTGAGGTGTTTGATTCTGGGGCTTTCCCTCGCTCCCGCCTCGAAATTGCCATATTTAACGCAGTAAGTATGCGTGATTTTGATGGAATTTATGAGTTGGGATCTTTGGGGGGTTTTTTTTTTGGTTGTGGAATTGGTTTCCAGGGGGTTGGAGTTGTCAGGTTTATTTTTGCGATTTTGATGTGAGTGAACTGAGTGAAGTGATGAGGGAAGGGGTGGTTTTGGTGTGGAAATAGGGAGGAATGGGGGAAGGGCAAGGGATGGGTTTAGGGAATAATTGGAGAGGTAGCTAGGTAGATAGTTGGGTTGAATTGTCTGTCTAAGGCGAGGCTTAATTATATATGAAGTCTTGATTATATGTAGACTGGGGAGAGTGACTTGAAAGAGGGACAAGTGATTCAGAGAAAAGAGATTTATAGTAAGAAAGAAGCAGAGGTATATTTATATAGGGTTGAGAAAGTCAAGAGAAATATGTATAAGACGGGGATAAGAGAGAGATTCACAGGAGGAAAGTAATTTTGAAGATAAGAGGGAGTTGTTTGTAATTGTAAATTTTAAAGTCAACGAGGATACATTTTTAGCAACAAGCGATATAGGTTGCTCTGCTTCTGTAACGCCTCTTTTCCTATAGAGATCTCTCCTTCAACAAATTTCCTTTCTCGCGCCTAGACAGCCGCACTATTCCACCGAGAACACTTTAAAAGATAAGCAACTTCTAACTACCTTGGCCTAAAATGATTCACGTGTCTAAATTCCAAAATACGCATTCTATCTATTCATCTTTTTTAACAAAATATTTATTCGTTATTTTATTATTTTAAAATATTTCGAGAGAATTCTCCAACTAACTACTTAGGTTTTGGTTTCCCGGTGCCGATGGGAAGGCTAAAAGTATAGAATTCGATATTTATTCCAATAGTGGGAATGGGTCCCGCGTCGATTTAGGATGAGGTACTGGGTGTCCAATCAGGAGAACGCCATTTAAACCAATCTTTGGTACAAGTGACGTCGCGACAAAGCACTCCTCGGTTCCAACTATGTTCGCTTTTGAGCACCACCAATTTCATTCTGGCATTTTGGGTCATTAGGTATTCTGTTGAGAAATCCCTTTTTCTGCTGAAAGGAATCAAAATGGGTGTTGCAGTAGTGAAGATGAAGTATGCCATTTGAGTGGTTCGCACCTATTGAATAGGAAAGAGGAAATCTGGAAATCTGGAAATCTGGCCAGTTGTGGCAGTCCTTGGTATGAACTCTCAAGTAGGGTCGCGGTCCTAGAACCTGGAAGTTTGAAAAGACGACATGAACTGTGTTTCTCTCCAAAAGATCAAGATGGTCATCGTATCTGTGCGGTGTTTCATGAGCCTAGCTTTGTCTGGTCCGGATATTGAGCGCTGTAAGGTTTCTCTCTCTGATACCCGTTCGTTGCCTCCCGTCTCAACTGTTTGTGTCGCAATGATTGTGTATATTGGGTTTTGAAAAGCGCTGCAGTTGGTAAAGTAAGAGTGGTACTGATCCTAAAGGACTATCAACAAGTGTTTGATTATCGTTAAAAGATTTAGGATCATGAGGTGTTACCTTGACAAAAGAATTAAATGCAGTTCTTTTTCGTAGATGAGTCACTCACAGTAAGAGAGGTACTCATGCATTTTTCCGAATTTTATACCAGGAATCAGGAAAAAATCCTCACACTGCGAGAAAAACTCACAGTACCGGAGACACTCACAGTAGGAGAGATACTCACATATTTTTCCGAATTTAATACTAGGAATCAGGAAAAAAGCCTCACACTACGAGAAAAACTCACAGTACCAGAGATGCTCACAATACAGAGATACCCATAGTATCAGAGACACTCACACGTCTTTCCGAAACATCTTTGGCCTTCAGGTTGGGTGATTTTCTCTTCCTATATAAGTAACTCTCCCCGCGTGAGTGTCTCTCACGTGATTGACTCTCCTCCAGCAAATTTTTCCTATTTACAGGCGATTAGAAATACTATACTTCGCAAATATTTTCGCTTATTAATCTATGCGACAAAGTTACTCGGAACACTTGAAAAGGTAAACACCTTTTTAATTTAACAAACTCTTATAAACAAGAGAATGAAAAGGCTTCTATTCTCTCATAGCTTCTATGTACTTGTGTACTCTTTTTAGTTGGTGATTATTTCTCTGTTTTTAAGTGTTTCGCGGTTTTGCGAAGCTGAATACTACAGATATTCTACAATGTAAAGTTAATACTCTCTTAAACAGTATAAGTTATTTCGATATAGTGCCATTGACTTACTGAAATAATTGAGATAATTCTCTGTTCAGAAGGATAGTGTTGCAGCGTGTTGGAAGTGAAGTCCGCCTTACTCATTTCTGCGGCGCTTTACTTGAGTGAAAGGGGGTTCTTAAGCGAGCCCATCTTAGAAAAAGCCGGGCTGAGTACAAGAAAAGTAGGTACCTACACTTTGGGTCGCTGCGTTAGACTGGTTGTAACTAGGGCCCACACTACCTATTTCCCCTCTAAAAGATCTAAACAGAATTACTTCCGAGAAACAGACAGCGAAAAGCTGATTTGAAAATCTACTTATTTCCATTCTAGCTTCCTTCCCTACCCACCTACCAACCTAACACCCCTCCCCCTCCAAAAACCTCCCCACCTCCCCGGCCATCAACTCATGCACCTTCCACGTAATATGGCCACTATTATACCAAAAATAATCCTGAATCGGCTCGCATCCATACTTCGCCCAATCCGTATCTATATCAGGTGCATCATAATTCGGGCAGTAACCAGTCGTGTTTTTAATTCCGTATTTTGAAGGGTCGTCGAGGATGGCGGAGAGGTAGGAATAGGTGTCGAAGAGCATGGTTTTTGTGCCCGGGTGGGTGGAGGCGAAGGTGTTTGAGGCGGTGGAGAGGAGATTGTTGTAGGTTTGCAGCATGCTGTGGGAGGGGAGAATTGTGGCGTTGGGGAGGACGTTTGCTGGCTGTGGGGGTGGTTTTTTGTTTTAGTAAAGGTTGTGTGTATAACTTGGATAAGATGGGAGGGGGGAGAAGTACCGTTCTGTCCAGAGGTGGCAAGTTCATGAAGAGATAATTTCGATATCCCGCATTATACACAGTTTCTAAAGCTTCGAACTCGGTCTCGATTATTTCCTGGTAGAAAGAAGCAAAATCAGTAGCGTTATTTCGAGGGAATGTGTATTTTTCCGAGTCGCTGATATCGTTTATGCCGATGAAAACCGCAACGAGAGCTTTGGTCGTGTCGACGGGGATGACTGGACGGGCATAGAGATTCCATTGTAAAATTTGATTGACGAATGATACAGTGTAGTTATGATGGAGGGGTGTGCTGCAAGAAAGGGTTAGTTCTTCACTTGACAAATATAAGTGGCGCATTTACAATATTGTGGAGACATCAGAACCAGCGAAGGCAAAATCCCAGAGTTGTTTCTTGCATTTTGAAGGCAGTCCTGAGAAGCAGCCTGTCAAGTACTCAACCCAGTTCGGTCCGCCAGCTGATGTACCCAACTAGAAGGTCACACGATTAGCTTTGGTTTTGAAGATATTCTTAGAATTCAAATCCTACCTGATCTTGCACGATCTCATTGGTGAGAAGTTGCTGTGGCGTGAATGAAAAGTCGAAGTTGTCTCCAATGAAGGAGTAGTTTTCTAGCCCGGCTGTTCCGTGCACAAAGGTATAGCTGTCTCCAAATGCTAGACTGTGGCAAATCAGTTGCTCCCCTCTTCAAGTACAGCAGGGCAATTTCATATACAAAAAATTAATCTCCTCCCAGTTGAACGAAGGCTCTTGGTGACTTGTAGGAAGGGCACTAGCAATAGCAGCTTGGCAACAAAAGACAAGAATTGAATTAAGCTTCATAGTGTGAAAGGTAGTGACGGAATCGCCAATCCAAGAAATCGGATCAGCACTCTATAATACCAGTTGAAACTCAAAAAGATTGGAAAGCTCAACTGAATACTCTGACATAGCTATATATATATACATCTTTCAGGTGATTGAACCCTGGACTTTACCCCACACGTGACAGACGCGGGGATAAATTGTTCGGACGGAAAAACTTCTTCCGCCTAAAGGAAACCAAAAATGATTTTCATTCTCGCACGAAAATTTTAATCCATCTCACTAGAGACAGCAAGGATAGAAGAGGGGAAATAGGATCCCTTTTCTATCTTTTGTTACCCGACGGTTTCGTGGAGCACAGGGGTTGGTGGAGTGAAATGTAAACCAACGTCCAAAAATTTCTACAATTATTCCTCGATGTCTGCACCTCAACACCCAATCACCATCAAGCGCGTCAAGGGAGACTCGCGGCTTAAGATAAGCCTCGTCGCTATTAAGACTGTTAAAAGCTAAAAGTATGCTCACCGCGCGGTCACAGCATGGCCTTTCCTTCGGTCCTCCAATAAACACCTTTCCTCCCTTCAAGAAGTTAAAAATTGCCGAGTGCCAAGAAACCCCGCCAAGAGAGCACACCAAGAAGTCGACCCCCTTTTAGTGCTTTCTAGGGGGGGGGCCAAGGAATTACATGACGTATCTTTCTTCTCAAGCACCACCCTAAAATCTTTCTAGGAGTTCTAGAAAGTCCTTCGGAGCCAATGACATCACACCACTCCCCACTTCCGCTCCCCATTAAGTTCCGCTACCTAGACTCTCCGCTCCTCTCTGCGTGGTGGAGGCTTCTGCCAAGGCTTAGCTTCTGGGTTTCCTCTCAACACCTTGAAACGATTGGCAGATAGTGGACCAGAAAAAAATAAGATCTTGGCGGTTATTAGGTATAGCGGGGCTAGCGAGTTGCGTTATCGAGATAGTCGGAGAGGTATATAGGGAGCCTGTCATTCCCCCAAGAGTTAACTGTGATAATCAAAGACACAAGTTTAAGTTTTTAAAGAAAAGACATTCCCTACTATTCCCTTGACTAGGAATAGAAACCTACTTCTTCACTAAACAAAACATTCGAAAATAATTCTGCCATTGGCACAGATTCCTAATGGCACCACCCAAACAACGAGAGAAGGGGACAGATAAGCACCCTTTTCTCCTCTCTGTTGAAGATGTTGCCCAACAGCTGGGCACAAATATCGAATCTGGACTCACAGCAAGTTCCGTTTCGGAGCTACAAAAGTCCCATCCACGGAATGAACTTGAGGGCGGTGGCGGGATCACCTGGTACAAGATTCTCATAAAACAAATATCCAATGCTATGATTCTGGCAAGTATCCTCTCTTTCTTCCCGAACTCTGTCATTGGGCCGAATTTCCTTTGCTAATGACAAAACAGGTCTTAGTTTTCGCTATGGCACTGAGTTACGGCGTCGGAGACTACGTCGAAGGCGGAGTGCTTACAGTGGTCATTGTGCTCAATGTCTCCATCGGATTTTTCCAAGAGTTCAAGGCCGAGAAGAAGATGGACAGTTTGAGGGCGCTTTCGAGTCCTTCAGCAGCGGTATTGAGAGATGGCCGAGTTGATGTAATTCCAAGGTGAGTAACCCAGGTTTCGCGAAAGGGGAGGCTTTGCTGACTAACCATAGTGCGGAAGTTGTTCCAGGAGACATTGTCATCCTCAAGGCTGGTGACACCGTGCCGGCAGATTTGCGAGTATTCGAGGCAATGAACCTCAACTGCGATGAGAAGTCATTAACAGGTGAGGCTGAACCAGTCGAGAAGATCGTCGAGAACAACATCATGGTCCCAGGTTCAGGCGACAAACTAGCTACCGATGAGAGCGAGGTAGGCATTGGTGATCGATTCAATATGGCGTACTCCACGACAATAGTGACGAAAGGGCGTGGTCGTGGGATCGCTACATCCACCGGAATGCAAACAGAAGTCGGGAAGATTGCTGCATCAACGACGAAGAAGAATCGGAAGGCGGGACGGTCAATGAACTACAAGAAATATGGCAAGACTCAACCAGTCAAAGGCGGTGCTCGACGGATCTACGATTTTGTTGGCAAGTTTTTGGGCCTCACTGAAGGTACACCGTTGCAGCGCAAGCTATCGAAAGTGGCCTACATTCTGTTTGGATGTGCCATCCTACTAGCTATCATTGTTTTTGGAGTCAATAGATTTAACGTCACTGTAAGCTTTAGCGAAGCCCCTTTTCGGAACAAGACTAACGAGATTCAGGACGAAGTTGCTATTTATGCCATTTCCACTGGAATAGCCATCATCCCCGAATCACTCATTGCGTAAGTTCCTGCCCATATATTTCAAGGCGACTGCACTAACTCCATTGTAGCGTTTTGACCATTACTATGGTTGTTGGTATGACAGTCATGAGAAAAGCTCATGTTGTCGTTCGAGATCTTTCGGCCCTTGAAGCACTTGGCGGCGTGACAAACATCTGCTCAGACAAAACAGGCACTCTCACTCAAGGAGCCATGATCGTCAAGAAGGTCTGGCTTTCGAAAGTAGGAATATTCACAGTCAAGAACTCAATGGATCCAAACAACCCAACCCAAGGGAACGTCACGAAAGGCGGATTCACGACACTGAAAGCACCAACACCGGATGAAAGAACCGACTACGATCAACAACGCAGTGTAGCAGCATTGAAATTTGACATTCCAGCCGAGAAGGCAGCAAAAGACCAGCAAAAGACCCAAGACTCTGATGAAGAAGGGGCGACTCTGACTCCAGAGCTTGAAGCATTTTTGCAACCCACGGCTCTGTGTAACTTGGCAACCGTTAAGCATGAGTCGGTGGAGGGCGAGCATAACAAGAAATGGCAAACGACAGGAGAGCCAACTGAAATCGCATTGCAGGTATTTGCTCATCGATTTGAATATGGCAAAAGGCAACTTGAATCCCAAGGCTGGAAACAAATTGGCGAATTCCCTTTCGACAGCAGCATCAAGCGAATGTCAGTCATCTATCATTCTCCAGACGGCACATCGACTATGATATTTACCAAAGGTGCCGTTGAGCGCATTCTCGATCTGTGCTCTTCTGTTGGTACTGACACCAATAACGAGCTAATAACGGAAGAGTTGAAGGAGCAGGTGATCAATCAAATGGACGAATTTGCTACTCAAGGACAAAGAGTGCTGGCAGTGGCCTCTAGGAAATGGAACGGCAACTTTTCTGCTGAGAAGACAAGAGGAAACGACGATCAGCTCAGAACAGAAGTCGAACAAGATTTGACCCTGGTTGGGTTGATTGGGATTTATGATCCTCCTCGAGATGAAAGTAAGGGGGCTGTTCGCGAATGTTCGGAGGCTGGCATCAAAGTCCACATGCTAACCGTAAGCGTTCTCTTGAATTAATCCACAAGACAAACTGACATAGAAATAGGGAGATCATCCGGCTACCGCAACTGCAATTGCCAAAGAAATTGGGATCGTTCCCCGCAATCTATCAATTCTACCACCAGATGTGTCTGCTTCCATTATCCAGAAGGCCACCGATTTCGACAAGATGACAGACGCCGAGATTGACGCGCTCCCTGAACTCCCGCTTGTTATTGCTCGTTGCGCCCCTGATACAAAGACCAGAATGATCGAGGCACTCCGCCGTCGTGGTCTATTTATAGCTATGACTGGAGATGGGGTCAACGATGCACCCAGCTTAAGTTCTGCTAATGTGGGAATTGCAATGGGTATGGCGGGATCCGATGTTGCTAAGGGAGCAGCTAAGATTGTTCTGACCGACGACAACTTTAGCAGCATTGTTTCCGCAATTCGGGAAGGAAGGAGAATGTTTGACAACATTCAAAAATTCATTCTCCACCTCCTGACATCTAACGTTGGGGAAGTCATTCTGCTCATTGCTGGTCTTGGATTCCAGGATGGGTCCAAATCCTCTGTCTTTCCACTGAGTCCGCTACAAATCCTCTGGATAAATATGCTGACATCCTCATTCCCAGCTTTTGGACTCGGGAGAGAAAAGGCAAGCTCGGACATCATGAAAAGACCACCACACAATATCAGATACGGTGTTTTCACGCCTCAGATCCTTGTTGATATGATCATTTATGGAATTCTGATGGGAACTTGCACACTCATGACTTTTGTTATCGTCATTTATGGCGTGAACAATGGAGACCTAGGATTTGACTGCAACCGCAACTACAGTGACTCTTGCGAGCCTGTATACCGTGGTCGGGCTGCAGTATTTGCGGAACTGACTTGGATGATCCTCCTCTCAGCATGGGAGTTCAAATCAGTTGTCGTAGTATGTTCCGCCTCGACCCCGCATCAGAAAGCCGATTCCCATTTTTTCGCGATGTTTGGAGCAACCAATTCCTGTTTTGGGCTGTTATAATCGGCGCACTTTCCGTCTTCCCAGCCGTATATATTCCTGGTCTTAATACGAGAGTATTCAAACACGTTGGCATTGGCTGGGAATGGGGTCTTGCATTTGGCTTGACCATCGTTTTCGTCCTTGGTGTCGAAACTTGGAAGGCCATCAAGAGAACTTGGCATTTGTTTGAGCAAGGAGAAGAGGATAGGGACGAGTCGGAGAGAAAGTCGAGGAAGTTGGGTTTGAGGCAAGGTTTCTTCAGCATGGCCAAGTCCAGACCCTCATCGATTCGATCGTTGAACAGGAGAGATACTAGAAGAAGCACAGACGAATATTCGATTAAAGAGAAGATCGCTGAGATGGGAAGTTTGGTGTCAACGCCAACTACGAGGACGCTTTTACGGCGACAGGATGAAGGAAACTCCGCGGATGATCGGGTTTAGATGATTTGGAAGTAATCTGCATCTTGCCGTTTTTAATGATGTAAAGGAGTTGTTGGAAGGCCGAATAGAAGTGAGCTTTGATATAGCTGAATACCCGTTTGCTAAGAATGTTTGTTTGTATCCATAGACTGATTAACCAAATTTGAGCCATGAGCATTTGTCGTTGTAAAATACTGTACCGAATCTCTGGAAAGGTGATGCCCAAAGTGGCTGATCCATCTCCTGTCCGGGCTTGAATCTATCGCATTATGCGATACTCAGTTTGGTGATGTCTATCAATCCACGCTATCCAGCTACTAAAGTAAATGGCAATACGCAATATGAGTTATTGATGGAGGTGCTACGAAGCACATTGGTAACAGTAGATACACCACGGCCCATCTTCTTCGAAATCCCAGAATTCAGCAGGTAGCCGGCAAGAATTCTGTGGATTGTGCTCTCCGTGCTGAGCTTCAGCAGGCTCTGCACTAGGGGTCTCGAGCTTGATGGATTTTCCCTCCACTGTATTCCAAAGATCCAAATTCTTTGGCACGAAAGAATATGGGCCGCCGTGAGTGATGTAGCGTCCAATTTGATCTTGCAAGTAACCGTCATATCTCTCCCATTCTTCCTAATCTCCAGGTTTACCGGTTGTGGTCCAAAACTCGGTATCATCAGTCCTTAGATCTCCTTCAAGCTTGACATAGTATAGTGACAATTCTTGGCTTAAGAAAGGGATGATGTCGTTAATTCAAGCAGCGCAAGCGGGACCTAACTCACGTTGGATGTCTTGCCGGAAACAAATGTGAGAGGTGAAGGTCCTTCAATGTTTCACGATGTCGGAATTAGACGCCTTTCAGTGCTTTGGGGCTGAAGATCATGGATTCCAGGGTTAGGCTGCGAAGATGCTTTCAGTGTGGTTTACCATCAAACAACGAAACGAGAGGGTTGCCAGGTTCAGGCGTATGGTGACGGCCATAGGAAATCCGAAGATTTGGAGAAAAGGAGCACACTTTATGAACCTGCCCAGAATTTCGCTTCCTTCAGCCAGCTTATTGTTACCACTGTCGAACAGAGCCACAAGTACTGAAGTTTCTGAATTAATCCTTCGATTTCTCCAATGCTACGCCAAGATTCCCAGACATCGTCAAGTCGGAGATTGTTCCACCGAACTAATCGCAATCTTTCGATCGCCCCGGCTCGGCCAGCAGCGTGCATAAGAAGCCAGAAGTGTCGTTCAAAATCGCGACGGGAGCCAAACCTGGTCCAAGGCTCAAGTCCAACTAGAATATTTTGCTGCAAAGGGTTGAGTTTGCCACCGAAACCGATTTTATGTTGATAGGAGTGCGATTCTCAGCATAGTGAATTGCAGACAAACGGGGAAATTCATAAAGGGCATCATGCAACCAGAGCCATTCATTATCTGACTCTAAAACGCGACGTTGGCCAGCCAGGTATGCGCAATAATTCAAATAACATTCGTGTAGTCTCCTAAGCGATATTTGAGATATGGTTTCCGCTTTGAAATTTGTGTATGCTACGATACCACACATGCAATCATGCTCTAACCATTCCTCGAAGGTCGCTCTTGGACGTGACGGATACAACTCCTTCCCATCATACTTGACGATTTGAACAAGCTGGCGGAGCGTACAAGATCTTGCAATTCTGGCAAGCTTGTCGAGACTTGGTGTATTGACCTTTAGGGATATCGTACGGAAGAGAACTCGTTGTCCCTGGAGATTGAAAGAGTGGTTGAGGTATCTAATGTTCTTCAGATCTGGCCTTGATGAGAGTTCGCATATTCGACTTTGGATTTCATTTGTGATCTGTTTTGGTCGTTGGCAATGGCAGTATTCTTCAGTAGGCCTCGCGTGAGACGCGTCGAATTGAAGCTGGATCACTGTGAAGCTTGAGCCCTCCAGCTGCCGGTCTGCACAGTCAGCCACTTGCAGCCAATCAAGATTCCGCACTCAAATGACGACCCACTTCCGAGCTTCTTCCTCACCACTCAAGCTTCCATCGTCAAGCCTTCAACGGCCACAAAAACATTTACTTCCATGCGCCATGATATTCCTACAGTGTCCGAGTGGCCAAACTGTACCGAGTACGCACAGGTAACACGAAATGTCCATCTTGTCCCTATAACCTTTATCTGGCTATTAGCCTATTGTTCTCCAACGCCACAATACTTCCCATCGATTTAAATACTACATGTCCATCGCCGGAATGGCCCGAGAGAGAGGGAAATCTCAAGTTGCACTTGCAAATGTAAGCCTCTTGCGATCGATCGCAGAACGGTGAAAGATAAGTAATGATTACAAAGCATCCTTTGTTCAGTAATCCTTGAGGTAGGTCCTCTAATACGAGCCAGAATGGAACCAAGCACGGAGCCAGCGCCACAGGAGCAGCTCTTATTCCAACGAAGACCACGATCAGGAATCGACTTGCCAGCGGTCGATCAGGGTACGAGTATCAATTCAAACAAGACAAAAAATACTAGTGAGTTGTTTTTCCATCCTGCAATACGGCCGACCAACTAATCCTCGGCTCTCGAAGTGGTGACGTTCAAAGCAGGAGAGGCCTCTGCGCTGGAATTTGTTACGATTACAGGACGCCCTTCAGAACACTATGCCGAGAATTCTAAACAGGTTCGCGTCCATGCTATGCGTGATTATATACGAAAAAGCAAAAATGGTGCCGATGCCGTAATTGCCGTGAAGAATGTCCATCCGGAAGAACCTTCACGGTACAAAGGCAGATTCAGACTCAATACCACGTCACACAACAGTAAATCCAAAGCCAAGCCCAAGACCAGGGCCACCCCAAAATCCAAAGATACTCATCCTAGGCGCATCAGCAGCACGCCTGCCACAGCCATTGCGTCCCAAAGCAAGGATTTGCATGGTGATACCTCAGACCAGGACTTCCAAAAGGAGGATTCATTTGGGTACCAGCAATCACCCAAACGGGTATCTTTTCTCGGACATTGGCTCGATCCATTCAACACCCTGGCCGTGCAGTTGACTCCCTTGAGCGAGAGGGGATTCTACCACTGTGGGTGTTTCACATTTTTGAGCATGTTACTCGTCCTGTTCTAAAGCATGGGTGCTGTGCTAACATCTAGTTCTTGACTGTTTTGATTACTAACTTTTGAGAACTTCCAGATCATACCTCTTATTATATGAACTCTGTTGCTATCAATCCAGAAGGGAAATTCTTCTCTAATGTTAAAGAGGATCCTGCTCTATTTCATTCTCTGCTTTACCTTGTTACACTACACCATGATCTACATTTGGGGATCTCGGAATCCCGTGAGAGCTTGTACCATGGAGGAGAAGCATTTAAGATTATTAACGAGCGACTTCGGAATGACCAAACCTTCAGTGTGCAAACAATAACAGCTGTTGCACTGCTAGCAAACAAAGAGGTAGCCTGCGCGCTCCTATCCAATGAAGTAAACATTAGTGAACTGACAATCGATGGTACTAGAACCTCAACGGAAATATTTATACGTCAAAGATGCACATTCAGGCACTGCAGCACATGGTTAAAACAAAGGGTGGCATAAGCACCGTGGTAGGCCCGTTTTGGAAAAGCATTACTTGGTAGGCATAAATTTTCTGCGCCCCAAATGTGACATAAGCGCTTTCTGATTCTTGTTAAGGTCCGATTTTTGCTTTGCGAATACTTGGAACGTGCAGCCATCCTTCCTACGCCAAACATTTGATTTACAACTCGCCGATAAAATTCGGCCTCCAATCGTTCCGACGATGTTACAACCGGAAGAAGCTTTTGGCTTGGAATCGCCCATGGTTAGGATATTTCACTTGATACGCATCCTTTCATTCGATCTTGATCCGGATCACATTTCAAAATTAGACCGTGTCCTCGCAAGTAATATGATATACGAGCTCGAATATGATATTCTTAGCCTGAACAAAGATCCGGTCGATGAGCTAGCATTAGTTCCATCACATTCGTTCGAGGTAATACCTCTGAAGACCGCCGTCCACCTGTATCTCTATTTAGTCATACGAGCGATCCCACAGATGTCGAAAGCAATCGAGAGACTTGTCCTCCGACTACAAGATTCACTCAAACTAGGCTTACAACAGTGGTGGGTGTCTTCGTCTGAATGCGAAACATGGCTCTTGTGGATATTGTTCATCGGGGCTGTGGCATCACGAGGACGCTACGAGAGACGATGGTTCATCCAATATCTTGCAAATATCATGAGCTTGCTCGGGATATACAGCTTTGAGGCGCTTCAGAGTCATCTAGAAAAGGTCCTTTGGCAAGAAGCTTTTTGCGCTAACCATTGCAGAAGCGTATGGGGTGATGTTGTGGACCTTGTGGTGTCAGAGGGGGGCTCGTTGAATGAAGAGGAAGAAATATAGCAATATAATGATGGCTTGGAAGCTCTAACCTAGTTTTCAGGGGCCTACATGAGGACTTTCTCATGCTCGTAGACCTGCTAGCTCTCAACAAAAAAAGCCGCACATTTATCCTGCACACATATAGTCTCTTCCTTCCCTACATGAAAACAGCATACGTTGACTTCGTTTTCAGGACTTCAAATGTGCGATTTGTTGGTCTAACTCGTGCATTTCCCTAATTAGGTAAAAACGTACACGTACCGTATGTCTCACTGCAGCCCCTGTAAGCAACCCCCGCATTTTCCGAATCTGGGAATTTTCATCCCTCCCAAGACTGCATCTTTAAGTCGGGTTTCCAAACAGTTTCAGCGAGCTCAATAACTTGTCTACATAGCCAAAACCATGGGAAATGTTACATAGACGTTATTTCGTCACCAATTTACAGCGTCCTCAAAAATTTGAAGGCGTTCTAAGACATTCGGGCTTCCCGGTGTTACCGGCCCCTGGGATTTAGCGAACGGCTCCCTGAAGTACACTGGTGCGGCTGAAGATTAGGGGTCATTGGCGGCGGTTAGACGGAAGGTTGGACCCGTTCTAGCGTCCGTTGAGGGTTACATTGGGATTTTTCTTTTCCTCCAATCCTCCAGCTTCAAAACCTTGGAAGCTCTAAGCTTCAAATGCTGCAAGTCCGGGCCGATAGTTTCAGGTTCGCACATGCACTCATTTATCGTCTACCTGTTTTTTTCATTGGGCTTTAGCCCCTCTACTTACGAGCCTGGTCAGATAAGTCTGTGTTTTCAGGCTACAAGGCCCACAGAACTCGATTTTGAAGCATAATCACAATATTTTAATTAGGAGTAGACCACCTATGGCGTTCTATTAATACATGAACCCAATGCTCTTGCTTTAATATCAGCTTATTTATCTAATCTTATGGTATTCTATCCTATTCTTCGAGGACCATAG
>JAAMPI010000840.1:0-24621 GCA_013054445.1 Cudoniella acicularis | reverse complement strand
AATATCAATATTATCGGCGAGAATCTGCGCCGCGATATCAACATCATCTGCGTGTCCGGCCTTAACTGCCTTCAGTGCCTCGACGGCTTCTGTTTCTGGCGCCGTAGATGCATTGATTTCCGCCTCTCCAATTGTTTTCTCGGGACTCGTGATGGCAGTCATTTTGTCAGAGAGCCGAGATGAAGTCCGATGTTGATTCCTGAGCAATGAGAAGGAGTAGAACGGAAAAAAGCAAGTTGCAGACTTGTCGATATATATATGTTAGTCGGATGCACTTACATGATTCCAGCAAGGACGGGAAAATGGAACTTTCCAATCCAGTCATCCCTATTCGAAATCGGCAAGATAAGAAACAATTCTCGCAAGCTGCAAGCAGTCACTCTTGAACGCACCGGCTCTCCTTATCCAGGACAATCCGTCGATCACTTGTCGTTGAGATAGATAACAGTTTGGCGTGAACGGGCAGACATCGGCGAAATCGGGTCGGAGCCGACAGGCGCCAAAAGCTTCGACTCAAGGACTCCACTTTGAGCGCAAAGATGGGGTAGTTCCTGGGTGATGGTGGGGGTGTCCTTGCTCGTCTTTTCTTTATCGCAGTCTTAGGGAGATTTCGGCATTTCTCGATAGAGCATCCCTGCCTTTATCCACCGTGTCGGGTTGTGGCCGACGAAGAGGCTGCTGCGAGTCGCGACCCGTAGCCTGTCAATCTCGGGATGGAGCCAAATCCAAGTTCCTAGGTACAGCCAGCCCTGACTCGCAAGGCTGGACCTTGGCCTTGAGCTTTAAAGGTGGGAGGTGAAAGAAATGTCGAGATGTCGTGGTGCAGCCTCTTTCCTCCCTTGAAGGGAAAAAAAAAACTCGGAATTTCTAGAACACTAAGGAAATCTTTGAATATGACGAGAACTCTACCAAAAGGCATCTATACGCCTCTGCCGACTTTCTATCTTGAAGGCAGTCAGGATCTAGGTGAGAATTAATCAGCTCCAGGAGAGGAAAGAGCATTTGAATTGACTTCTGGGGAACAGACCTCGTCGCATTCAAGAAACATGTTCAGTGTAAGTGTAACCTCTAGGCTGGATGGAATAGTAACAATGCTGACAAGTCCTTCAGTCACAGCTTCAGCAGGAACGTTCCCGGTGGTCTCAGGAACAATGGGTGAAGCACCACACCTTGTGCGCAATCTTCTCTCTCTAAACTCTCACAGCCACTGACATGTCGCACAGAGCCCAACAGAGCGCATCTCTCTAATCATCACGCGCGCGAAGCCCTTGACGAAGTAAATCTCACCCACATCCCCATCGTAGCCGGCATCGGCGCAACCAGCACTCGCGAATCAATCCAACTAGCCAAAGACGCCGCATTAGCGGGCGCAGACTTCGCGATCGCTATACCACCCGGATATTATGCGGGACCACTGATGGCAGATAATATGGCAGCGTTAAAGACATTCTTTGTGGACATCGCTGAGGCATCCCCAATTCCCGTGTATGGATGAAGTTCTGGGAGAAGTTCAACTTGGAAGAAGGCTGATTTTGGGACAGGATGATGTATAATTTTCCGGGTGTTTCGGGGGGAATCGACATGGATAGCGACTTCATAATCGACATTGCGAAATTAGCACCGAATATATGCGGGGTGAAACTCACCTGTGGAGCGGTAGGGAAACTTACGAGAATTACAGCGGCTGTGAATGAGCCTTCATTCCAGAGTCAATATCCTCGGAAAATGGAGCATGCACCATTCCTTGTCATTGATGGGTTCATCGATTTTCTGTTGCCTTCAATGGCGTCTGGATCCTCTGGCGCTATCACAGGCTTGGCAAACTTTGCTCCTGTGCGTGTTTGAGACTGGCGCTGAAAGAATTTTGCTGACTTATATTGCAGAGAACTTGCGTACGACTTTGGGAATTGTGTCAAGCTGCACCAGGAACTGGTTCATATGCTGAAGCACAGAAGGTACAGAATTTGATCTCGAATGCAGACGGTGTGGCAATTAAGATCGGGGTAAGTTCCAGAGCCGCAAAACTTCCAACGAAATATACTGACATGTTGACAACTCAGATCCCGGGTATGCATTGGCTACTTAACCAATTGTTTGGATATGATAAGTGCCCCAGAAGGCCCTTAATGCCAATGTCAGCAGAGAGGGGGAATGCAGTTATGGCGAAAAAATTTGTGAAAGATCTGATGGCTTTTGAGGAACAGCTGGCAAAGAGCACAAAATAGAAGCATAGAAATAAAATCTTTTATCGTATACTTCAAAATTAAGCAATATGACTTCTAACTGTGAAAATTGGACTGTGGTTGGTTGAAGGAAGGTCAAAATATAAAGATCGAGAGACCGGCACCCAAAATATTGATCTGAATCTTTCGGAGAAACTTTGCTAGACAAGACCAGGTACAGGCTATTTATAACGAAGTGTACATGCTGTTATTTAGATACCTGAAAATATAAGGAGAGCAGGGAAAATTTGAGGATTGTGGAGGAGATAGCATAGTGATTTGGATGGGATATTATATGAACATGATATTGTGACGAAAGGAAAAGCATTCAGAACTAGCAAAGACCCAACATCTCCCTGTCCTCCTCAAGGTGACACCCATCATCATCCTCATCCACCCTGCTTGGGATTGGAACGTTCGCAAGAGACGTCAAGCGGAAAGCGTGCCGCCTGTTTCCAGCAGGATAGTCCAGCGTTTGGCTGTGTTGACAACTCCTCTGGTCCCAGATCACAACAGTTCCAGGTTCATATCGCACACGACAAGAGAAGTCGTGTCCAGAGCTGATATGTTTGAATAAAAATTTGAGTAGGTATTCCGACTCCTCGTCATCAAATCCCACAATACTCTTCGCGTACGATGAGTTCACGAATAGATTCTTTTGCCCCGTCACAGGATGAACGGTGACAACTGGATGAACCGAAGTGGTAACAGGCCGGCGAACAACACTTTTGTCTTTGTTGTCACTCACTTCTCGACTCAGTTGAGAGGCAGTTGTGTGGACAGCTTTCAAGCCTTCGAGTCTCGCACGAAATTTGGGGGAGAGTTTCATAAATGCGCGATGGGTGCTGGCAAATATGGTGTCACCTCCAACTCCGGGTGGAGATTCGAGTACTGCGAAGAATGTCATTCCCGGAGGTTGAGCTTCTGGAGACTGGTCGACATGAAATTGAATAGGATTCTTTCTAGCCCAGAATCTTCGGAGCCGTAAATCGTCCTTCGAGTCGTAAACAATAACGAATTCCGCTGGTCCTTTCTCAGGATGTGGCATCCAACCGTGCACGTGCAACGGACCGAAGTGGCCAGCAATTTTCTTCTGAGCTTCGAAACCAGAGTTTAAAAATTCATGCTGATCTCGAAACACCACGCAGCCACGTTCAGCTGTGAGAAGAGCAAGCTCATCTAGGGCTTCCGGAGTCAACTCTGTGAGTTGCACGCCGTGAAGCTCAGTGCCAACGTGAGGACTCAGATCGACGACCTTTTTAGCGCCCCCGAGGAGGTACGGTTTGAGGGGGTCTGCTCTATGTCCTGGGTCGACATGCTCAAAGGCCCCGACCATCTCAATTTTTTCAAGCGGATCATAATGAGCTATTCTTTGTGTCAGCCTTCGTCGCGAAATGGAATTCGAAGATACATACGGACATAGTCTGGAAAGAGGGGGCCAGATTTGGCGCTAACTTCTGTGGTTTGGATAGTGCTCGGCATTTTGGGCGTGACTGGTAATGTCCTGGTGTAGAATAGAGTGCTGAGAAAGGCTATATACGTGAGGAAGCAGACTCAAAAATAGCAATTAAGAGGTTTGTGAGTTGCACAGCCGTCGGGTGAGAAGCCGACGGCTACCCCACTCTTCGGGCTCTTCCCTCTGCACGCCCACTAGAGCGTGTTGGGGTGCACAAGATGGGCCGCTCTGATAGTAGAACTTTCCTTGTCGAAGCAGCTCCTACCGGTATTCTTGAGCTGAGAAGAGTTGCCGAAAATGGACCAAATGTCTTACGAGACACAAATCTGAAGACCGGTCGATATGCGTCAACAGGCCATGCCCGCTTGAATACTAGATGATGACCACACAAGCAACACGACAGAGAAGCCTCTCGGCGAGATGTAGCATTCAGAACCTACGTCGACCTCGATTTCAAGCATTGTCAGGTATCAAGTCTTCGAAAGCGCGTCGATGCCACCAGGGGCTGGAGTTACCACAACCACAATGGCTCTAATATCTGTATCTCCGTGCTGTCGCACAGATCTAGGTCACTTTCAGCTGACTCCTGTGGACGATGAAAGATTTCCGGCCTTCAATTGTCTTGTCGTGTCTCGCCCGACCTACGCCTCATCCTCTTCCCGTATCATCAATTGTTCAATTCGCAATATAAATTCGCATTGTTTTTCGCACGATTGGAAGCCCCCGAAGTTGCATTAAAGTTCGAATATCCGAGTATTGTGACCGTTAGGGTGAGGGAGAGGGGTCGGTCTCGATATTTGAAGTTGTGGTTCGGATGATTCGCGTCAAGATTCGAGGGTTGCTGATGCGCAATAATTCTGCCTAGCCACAGACTCGGTTAGTGTGATCGGGCGCGTGTGGGAAGCCTTTTCGCTGCTGCTAGAGGTTTTGTGGCATGTCTTTGGTCGTGCGATGGATTTGTGGCTGTTGGCATGAAGGTTGAGGCCGTCGCGAAATTCCAAGTTGCCGAGGTTTTTCCAGTCGAACAACGCCTCTTCAACATCACCACCTTACGGAGTCCTATATTGTCAGAACTTCAAACAATACGCTGATTCTTCAGTAGCCCAACTAAGAAATTCATGTTGGGGGGTTTCTCTGTCATTTATTGTTTACGCTCTACGTCCTAAGCGATCTTACCGTCCTGCTTGCAGCTTGTTCTACGCGCCCTCATTCACGCTCGTTGAAGGTCGATAAGTAGATTGTCAGGCTGGATTTGGTTTGGTTTTACTAATGCAATCAGGAAAGTCTTTCCTTCGGTATATTTATTCCTTTTTTCTGTTCATTGTTAGAATAACTTTCTGCTTGAAAAGTTGGCGATAGATTTCCCACTTCTAGTTCTCACAAACACGTCAGGTAGCGGCCTAAGGTAGGTCTACACTGGCCGCTTCAATACTTTTCTCTCTATGCTTCGGTATATCTAATATAAAATAAGAAGCGACTAGACTAATACTTAATGTAGAGTCTACGAGGCAAGAAAAAAAAAAAGAAATAATGAAAAAAAAACAGGGAAAAAAGTTTAAAAAAAGAATTTTTCTCGTGGTCAAGCCGTTCTGATAATGAAATTTTATACTTATTTTTTTTCCTTCTACGTCCTTGCTTCCAGTCCCCCTGTGTCTCTTGACAGCAGTAGACTATTTGTCGTAGTTTTCCTGTTCCTTAATGTTGCCTTATTGTCGTTTTTGTCGTGTTGTGTTGTTTGAAGAGAAACTCTTCTAGGTTAACCTGCCTCGAAGTGCAATGAGACGAGGACCCGATGAGATCAGCGACCTTTGATTACCCCCAATACCCACTGAGGGTACCCTGGTAGGGCACCTCTAAGTTATCCCGCCTCGATGTGCAATGAGAACAGGGGAAGACACCCGGATGGGCCACCTCTAAGTTATCCTGCCTCGATGTGCAAGGAGAACAGGGCTGTAGGTCAGCGACCTTGCTGTTCCCCCAATGCCCACTTTTTATCGTGTGTCGTGACTATTGAGTTGTTAGTTACGAGAACCAAGTGAATGATTTGAAGCTAACGGCTTGACCACAAGATTATTTGTTGGAAAAAAATTCCTTATACTGGTTTATCTACCACCTATGCCGTGAAGCGAGCCTCAGTAAAACTGTTGGTCATTGAGGGAGATGTCAAGGTAATTGAGCCTTATCATTGGGTGATAGCAGTGAATCCGTGATTCTGCCGAGGTGCCGCAACTCCTGTCACCTTTGGACGGCTTGGGCTTAGGGCTGGAAGTCCATGTTTTGAACTTACTCGCACCAATCTCTATAATATCGTCTAGCATGATGCTGGCGCTTTGGATTGAAAACAAGTATTGCAAAGATTCAAACAGTGACAAAAATTCAGTGAATGCCTGCTATAGTAGCTGCAAATTCGCAGTGGAGACGATCTTGTCAAGTAGACATCTCAAAAAAAAAGTCGATTTAGAGAATTATAATCAGGTGAACAAATAGCATTAAAACTTATGAAATATCAAAATTGCAAACAGGAAATGGCGAAGAGGTTCCACCTCAATTTTCCCAATATCAATCGCTCTTTTTAACAGCCTCCGGCATTTGCTGTCCTAGGTCCTCTCCCAGCGTCTTGCCCGCTACAACCGGAGCTTCAGATCCAGTCAAAACAAACATCATTCTCGCCCAGCCGTTATTCTCCGTCACGTTCCTCCAAGCATGATTCGTTGCGCGCTGCACGCAAACATCACCCCTGTTCATTCTCTGCACCTCTCCCGAATCCAAGATACACTCCATCGAGCCCTCGAGAACGACGCCGTAATCAAGAGATGTAGTTCGATGCATAACTGGTTCCGAGCCGGGAGAGAAGTCGACAAATCGACATACGGTACCTATTCATTTGGTCAATCAGCTGAGGTTTTTTTACCAAATCGCAGCCCCGACACATTAACAACTCAAACTCTAAAACGTATGAAAAGAAGTCACATACCACCACTAATTGCCAAGCCCCCCGGATTCTCCAAATCCCTCTTATAACTAACAATATCCTCCGGCGTAGACCCCTCATCCTTCCCATCCGACGGCTTCAAAGAAGCCGGGAATTTATGCGTCGTATAACCGAGAAAGAACTTGAAAGCACCGCCGATATCTTGCCATTTGGCGCTAGGAGGGATCTCCGGAGTGAAGATTGCTTTGCCGGATTGGTTGTGTGTTGTAATGTAGCGGTGGACGTCTGGGAGACCGTTGGGGAGAGTTTTGGGAGTTGCTTCGCTGCCTGACATTGTGGTGATGGGCTTGAAGTTGTTGTTTTGATTTGAAGAAGTTTGAGAGAGGAAGGGGGAGATGAGATCGAAAGATGTTGGTTGGGCTGATGTCAGATTCCTAGTGTAACTTTTCTGAGCTCGGCCGATAGCAATCAGATTCTCCCTCGAGATACGAAGTACTCAAGTTCCAACGTTCTTGATGTTAATTCTTCGTGATGAAGTAGTAATCGCGTAACTTGTTTCTTTTCGACTTTTAATACTCAGCGAGAGAATAATTCTTTGAAACGTAGTTGTATCGTCGTCAGATATTTACCCCGCCATCCTTCGGAGGTCGGAGGATAAATTGCGGGGTAGTTACGGAAGTCCGGGAGATCGACCGCTAGCGAGCAAGGAGGGAGCTTGGTTGTCACGTGCCAAACAAATGCCTTTGGAGTTCGAAGGATTTAATGAATCCTAAATAAAAATAATGAATAAGTGGAAATTTCAAAGACCGAGAGAAACAGAAAACACGCGATCTTAAAGGCGTATTAGTTCGGACTCGGAGATTTGACTTGGTAACCAAAAAAAAGTTACCAAGGTAAACGAGATAATTCACTTTGAAAATAAACTGTTGAAAGTTTGAATGAATATTTGCCCAGTCAGGATGTGAATCATAATCACAAGTATTGTTCTAGATATTAATTCAGTTCTTTAAAGTGGATCCAAGTTGCAGAAACAACCCCTTGATCTCAAATACTGGTATTACTTCTTGATTCCTACTCAAAACCAGCCACCATTCAAAATCTCTAATCCTTCAACTCCGAACATGCCCCGCCACCAGTCGGCATTGAAGATTCACCACCATTCGTGAAGTTTCCAAAAGCGGGAGAAATCAAGCCATCAGTTCCAGCTTGCACAATAGCAGGATACCATGCATTCGCCATTTTCAAATATCCACCCGCATTTGGATGGGTTCCCTCAATCAAATCATCCACCGTTACCGCAGCCATGGAGACAACCCTCACCGGCACCCCTCTATCGGATCGAGTCGTCACAATGTTGGGGACCTCCTCATTGAAATCCTGGATTCGATCGTTGATGTCCGTATCATTATTGACAATAATCTGCGCCACCAAAATCAGGGCCGTCGGATTCACTCCATGGATCTTATCAATCAACTGGCCCAGCCGTCTCGGAGCATTCTGAACATTTGCATCCTGGATCATATCATTCGTCCCAGCATGAACCAAGAAGATATTCGCTTTCGTCGTCCCATTTATCTCCGGTTCGCCTTCCACTGAAATCTGATCTATCCTCTGACCGTCAAATCCATCGTTCAGGTTGTCGGCCCAGTCTCCAGAATTGAGAGATCCCATGTACTCGACACCATTCCCTCCTGAGTAAAGAAAGCATTCCAGATCTCGCCGGTACGAGTTGCCGCTTGGTTCCAGGTACCCTGCTGTGATCGAGTCCCCAAGTGGCAAAATCCGCAACGGCGCCGCATTGGCGATCGATCGTCTCTCCGGAACCACAGGAATAGCACCTGCAAAATCATTGTGTCAGTCGATGTTTATACTTCATCTGAACCACGAACAACACATACCAGACGAAGACGCCCACAGTGCAGCAAACAGGGAGACCTCCCCGAGAATCGCAGCGACCAACAACATGATATTTCGTAACAGTAAGATTCTTGCTCGCGGGGATGAAGCTTTAGAAAGAAGTTATTATTCACATATGAAGTCTGAGCGTTTGTTTCTGAAATTGCAGGTAGATGACGTGGTGTTGGTTGTTTTCTTATATCGTACTGGGTCCAACCTTGTACCATCCATCATGCACAAATCCTCACGATAAACTTGTTCAACTTCGATTTGGGTCCCGATTGAGAAGTTGTCGCGATATGCTCTGCCGAAATGCTTTTTGGAGTGCTGCGGCCCAATCCCATTGCCTTCTTGGGTCATGTCGTCTGACTTCTCAAATACACAAGTTTCCAATCATGGAAGACCGAACAGCAGTTAATATACGCAGTGAACCAAATTCAACCAATAAGGAAGAGAACTAACATAGCGATACATCTTCAGGACTGGAATCTTAGCAGTAAGAATAACCAATCAAAAAAAAGTGCTATTCACACAAAGCACCCGCTCTTCCTCAAGTGTCATAACGCACACCCGCTCCCGCACGCCGCTGTTCCAAAACTGAGCCCAAACACAAACTCTATTTCCTCCCTCCCATCGTCCCCCCCCTCTCAAGCCCCTAATACGCACTTGATTATCTCTCAAAAACTCCCCTCTAAAAAAAGCTCTTATGTCAACTCCTCCACACACCACCATCTGACAACATCCCCAGCTTCCCAAAGCAGTTAGCACCTCAACTTCCCTTTCCGGAAGGCGCAAAGAACCCCATGGTTTAATGAAACACATTTGGAAGCTCGATCGCGACACGCGCACACACATGCTACTTTGCAATCATTTCTTGATTTTTCGGAATGCGCATGTTGTGGGATGTATGTGGTGATCGTGAGTGGAGGAGGGGAGGTGGCTCGCTTATCGGCGTGCACAGACGTAGTTGGAAAAGGGGCTGGAGGGGGGATTGCGATTGCAAGGATGGAAATGGGAAAAGGTGGCGCAGTAGGTTTGTACCCGGTGTTGGATTTAGCCTATTAAATCCTTAGCCACGACTCAGGAAAGGCGAGGCTGAGCTAGTGGACAGAAAAGGCTGAGAAAGGAAGAGAAGGCCTAGGTAAGCGGAGGAAGAGGCCGGGCTACGTCGAACACTGCATGAAATTGTTCTCCTACAATCAGCATTACTTTGTTGGAGACTTTCTAAAGTCTTGACAAGATCACTGTCAGGATTTGACCGGGTTATTTCATTGCATCAGACCACTTCACTAAACAGAAACTAGCAGTGCGGTGAGCATGAAATGGGAGTGGGATGAGGTGTAAAGTCAGTTATATCTCTTCGAGGAGAAGAGACTCAAGAGGTGTGATTCAGGAGCAGTTAGGGAGCTTTCTTTATGAATCTTCTTCAACGAGAAGCGACTCGGGAGTGATACGAATCATGCGATTTAGGAGCTTCATAGAAATCTCATTGAGAATCAGTTTCGGCAAATTTTGACCGAAAATTCATTCTTTTAAGCCTAGTTCCATTTTATTATCCCCCGATGACTCGTACATTCTACGAGCTCAGACATTTCTCAGTGCAGGAAGCTTCCGTGAGAAGCCCCTACTTCATAGAGGTAGTATGGCTGGAATTGGTCGTAGAGGAATTCCTAAAATGGGTAGAAATCACGAACACGTTAGCCAAGATCACTCAGAATAAATGATAGTTTGAGTCTGGAAATTTTACTCACAGCGCCGCTGGCATATTTGAAGTTGCCAAGTGCTTGATCATCCTCGATAACAATTCTTGGGCCAACGCTTTCAGCCAAAAGCTGTACCTGACAGCCTCTGTCCACCACCCCAAACATGTAGGCAGCCTCATCGACTGTGTTTCCCACGGTGAGGAGACCATGGCTTTGCAACAGTAAAGCCTTGTTGGTTAACCCAAGAGTATTGGCGATCTTCTCTCCCTCGCTCTTGCCGTAGACAATACCACCATATGTGCCGTAAACTGCGTGGGCTTTGTAGACTTTGCAGATATCCTGGGTGAGCATGTCTAAGGTGCGACCGAATGTGGACCAGGTTTTCCCATAGATGGTGTGGGTGTGGGCGACGGAGTTGACATCTGGGCGAAGGGCATAGATGGCGGCATGGACAGTAAATCCATTTTCGTCGATAGGGTGCGTCTGAGACGTGGAAATAAGCCTGTTAGTGATCAAGAGTAGATACGTGGAGTGGGTTTTGAACTTACAGGGTTTCCCCCAATGCGCTTGTTGTCGACGTCAACCTGAATCAGGTCGCTCACCTGCATGAGTGCCCATGGAACAAAAAGTGGGTTGACCCAGAAAGTATTCTTGTGTTCCACTAAAGATTATAATGGTTAGCCGGCTTTTGTTAAAAGGGGGGTTTGGGGCAAATGAAAAGGAAGATAAGTTTATCTTGACCTGAAATTTTCAAACACCACTGGGCCGTAAAGTGAAGAAAAATTATTCTTACAGTCACGCATACTGATGCGGCCACTCGTGCCTTCCAAGAAGCCGACACGAGCAAAGTAGCGAAAGGCGGCAACATGGTGCTCGAGTTGCCACTTGCGCTGTTCTACGGGATTTGTGAACTTTGGAATTCCCCCTTGAGGGATGACCAAGGAAGGGTGGTGTTTTTCAGGCATCTTTTCGGTTGGAACTTGCTGGTTATTCTGGAGAAGAATGTAAAATGAAGAGAAGGAGGGCCAAAGTGATTTTATACACTTCGGAGAGAAATGGAGAGAAATCGAGAATGTTTTCAGTCTCTTTACTGTCACTATCAAAAATAACCCGTCAAAGTATAAAATGCTCTTGCTTCTTTTTTCGTCCAGCTGTTCTTACAACTTGTGGGCTATCTGATTATGCGGGCTGGCTGTACACAAATGGTGGCTTACAGTTACACGTAAGAGGCAGTAAATGTGAACCCTTTTGCAGCGCGTCATTGGGAGTGCATTTTTGCCTAAGTTCTGCTGTCTCTGCTTGCTTTGACTCTTTTCCAAATAAAAGCGGAAGACTAATTCAAGGAGCAATATAATTGAAGGAAGCTCTTGAAGCTAAAATTATAGTCTCAAGTGGCTGGAGCTGTAAGTCCAGATTTGATCGAGATCGGTTTAAGCCGTGTGTCTAGGTTACACAATTGGGCGCCCTATATGCTCGACGATGAGCCGTCCCGGGCCCGTCAGGCTCAGCTAAGCCACAAAAAAGCAAATGTCTCAACAACGAGGGGCGCATGATCAATGCACCCTTAAACCCAATCTGCATGTCGACAGATAAATGGCGAATTTAAAACCGTGCTGCCACTGATACTGATGGTTGGATGTGCCATCGTGAATATTCTCCCTTTTCATCACCGTGCAGATTGATCAGCCTTACTCTTTCTCAACAGAGACACATGCATCTACCCCTCCGTACCCCGCTTCAGAACTCGTTTTTACCACTGAGGTACGTCGGAATAGACTCAATAGAGTGTTTTTACATTTCATCCCAGATTTGCTCCTAGGAACTATGCCATAACTAGTGATAATAGTAGCGTGGAAATGAAGAGCTCAAATTACAGTTCGGAAGCTGAATTCTAATCTTCGAGATGCACTGTAGATGACGAAATCTTCTCAATCCTTCAGCTTTCTCGGAGGTCAAGGCGTAATATTGGGAGAAAGTCGGGTCCCGGGGACGGGACGGGAGGCTGCAGTGGCTGCTTTTTTAGATTTTGTTTTTATGCTTCATCACGTGGTGCGCGAATTTTCGAAACATGTCTTCAGTTCTCGTCTCGCTTCAGGAATCTTCTCAGCCGTCCTCTCTTATCGATCCTCAGCCCTTTTAAATCGATTCTCATGCATAAAGTTAACCCATGTGGGTATCGTCCCTGTAGGCCAAGCATGTCAGAACAGAGACAAGACTACATACGTGGCAAATTTGCCCCTCACGACGTGACATCGGCGCGAGATAGGTTATCCTATTAGAGAAGGGATAGTCACTTCTCTCTAGCTCAATCCTAGCTTGTGTAACTCAGCGATGGTTTGTAGTCAATAGCCTCCTTCAATATATTTTCTTGGTTGGACTGAAGAGCAAGACTTTAACATGCACAGTGGGCTTGTCTCAGCTACTTCTCACGCGCATCGTGCATGTCTTACACCTTTCAGATAGTGCAGGTCTTCGTCGGCCCTTGAAGTCAAGCAAAGGTATCTTCCGAATGAGAAGCCCCGCGAGAATAAATAGCAAATAAGGACAGCATACAGAATGACACGTCAGATGACTATAAGTGTTTGTGAACAAATCAATCCTTTTTGGCGCTCAAAAGTAACAAAAGCTTGGCGGGAGTGTTAAGCAACTCTCCCGAGGTAGGTTGAGGACTGCTTGACCCGTGATTCTGTTGAACAGTCCTCACTTATAAATACGTTGGTGCAATTCTTGCAAAATCTCAAAAGTCATTGCAAAGATTCAAAATCGACATCTTCTTTTCTGATTCTTTCAACCTCTGAGCCTCAAACCGCCAGTGCAGTCTTACGCTAGACAATAGAGATGGCATCTCCGACCCCCTACGTGATCAAGGGCATCAATGCCAATCCGCATTGGGACCCCAAGAATCCTACACCACTGGCACTGCGCAGAGAAATCGATGATCTATACGATGAATCTCTCAAAAATTCCAAAACCTTTGATCAGCTTTCTCTGTATTTGTTGGCGTTGAAGGAATTCCATGAGCAAGATTACAAAGACGAACTCTCGTATTTCGGAGTGTCAGGTAAGACTTACAATTCAACATTCTTCTCCGCATGGAAATTTAACCTGACTCCAAAATAGGTATTCATGGTCAGCCTTTCGGGCCATGGAACGAGACCACGCCAGCTGTGACTCCTGGAAAAGGATACTGCACTCACAACTCCATTCTGTTTCCAACATGGCATCGTCCTTACCTCATGCTTTTCGAGGTATGTTTTGCCTTTCGGAGCTCGTTTTCAAAAGTGGGCAGCAACTTACTTGAAGATAGCAACGGATCTTGGAAGTCATAAAGGGCATCATTGCTAAGTCTGCGTATGAGCCTGCTCGCCGTGCCGAGCTTATTGCGACTGCCGAGCAGTGGCGGCTCCCTTACTGGGACTTTGCCAATAAAAACAAAACCACTCTCGCAGCACTGTGCACTAAACAATCCGTTGAGGTTATCAACCCACACAAGCCCTCCGCAATAAATACCGAGGGAAAACCAGACAGGCAGACCATTGCCAATCCTCTCTACCGCTTCAACATGCCATCCGGGAAAACCTTTGGGGATGCCGGTGTGACGAGGTTTGTAAACACGGACCCTGATCCAAAGCTTAACTATACATTAACGGTATGGCATCCTAAGTTTTGAGAAATTCATTTTCCTATGGATTCGAAAGCTGATGTACTCCTTGGATTAGATCGATTTGACCAATGGCACCACCAAGTGCATACCTTTTCCCATCCCAGAAGACCAAGAAAAAGCCTGGATTGAGGGGTTTCAAAACCTTACTGTTGTCGACGAACTCCTTAGTTCTGGTCCTGTCGCAACCTCTGTAACCAACCTATTTCATTGTCTCTAATTAATCGAGAGGGTTTTTCCTTCTCCCCCCAACTCAAAAAGCGTATTGCTAATTTTTTTTGAAGTGGACCTTCGCATCTAGCACGGCTGAAGGAGTCTACAGACTCTTGAATGGTGATGACTCGACTGATGACGGCGAGCCGCGGGCGTGGGCGGACTTCGCATCTACAGCTCTGCAGCCACCAAAGGGTGTCGATCCCTCGACTAAACCTCTGTCCTACATGAATATAGAATTCATCCACAACAACATGCACGTTTGGGTAGGCGGGAAAAAGCGAGTGAATCCAGATGTCAACTATGTCGGGCATTTGGGTCTCGTTCCTTACTCCGCCTTCGATCCAGCCTTCTGGCTTCTCCACTGGTAAGCACTGTGTTCTATTCGTATGCATATAAATATGTCCTGTTATCTGACTTGATCATTGAAAGTAACTGTGATCGACTCATTTCCATCTGGCAAGCTCTTCATCCAAACGAATGGTTTGTGTCAGCGAAGGACCCCAGTGGAGCTGGTACCTGGGCCATTGGCGAGGGTGAATTACTCACTCCGGATACGCCACTAGCCCCCTTCCGCAAGGAGGCTGCGAAGTTCTGGACATCGAATGATGTCCGGGAATGGACGACCCTTGGTTATTCGTACCCTGAGCTGCAACCTTGGCTAGCGAAGAATCCTGCTGGACAGTTTGACGAAGTGGAATACATCCGACAAATTAAAGCAGACGTTACTGCCTTGTACGATGTCACTGGGAAAGCAATTCTAGGCCAAGTTGGCAAGGACATCGCCCAAGCAGATGAAAACATTACCAAAAATATTATTCCACCGGACACCATTCATGATCACATTGTAGAATGCCCCATCCAAAAAGGAGATGGCTACTTGGAACACATTGACTATGTTGTTAATGTCGAATACTCTAAGTAATGGCTCATTACCATTTTTTTTATAAAAATGCTTCCAGCTAACAGTTTCACAGATACGAGTTCAACGGCGGTCACCCATACGATCTTGAAGTTTTCATTCACGATGGTCCGATCTCAGAAGCCACCCCCGACCAACTTAACAAGGCGTTGGTTGGCACAGTACAAAACTTCAGTCAGCCATCTGATGGCTGTCGCGAACTGCCGCAAGCAGGCAGAAGCTGGGGTTGTATCCTGCGCCCAGCTTCCTCTCACGCGCCGCCTCGCTGATGATCTGATCGCCGAAGAAAAAGCTCTCACATCACTCGTTCCCTCATCAGTTGAAGACTATCTGAAAGCCAACTTGAAATGGAGAGTCTCTGCCGTAAGTTCACCCACATCTGCAGGACGCATTTTCAACCAGAAATTGACTAATATGACCTTATAGTTGAATGGTGCACTGATCCCTCTCGAGAGACTTCCTTCCCTCAAACTCTCTTTGGCTCAAGGCGTGTGCCGTGTCTACACCAGCGACAAGAAGGTTACCGACTACAAGAATTACAGCACGAGCGCGCTTGACAACGAGAACAGATCTACACACATCGGCGGCTTCATCTCGGTTGCCTAAGTCAACAAAGCCTAATTTCATGTTTCAACAATGTGAAATGGTTTCTCGTCTCTCCTAAGAGGATGATGATGTTGAGAATGATGGGATGGCCACTTCCGCTATGAATGCGGCGGCAAGGGTTTCCTACACAGCTATCTCCCTCACTACATTCATTACACATTATTATCAAGGGTTTCACGAATATTTCCCAGGCCCACAGCTGTCTCTACATCCATAGTTCAGATAGCTAACGATCTCGTTACTCAATCCCATCACTCCACATACCTTACAACCAGATTTATGCCCTGTACTATCGAGATCTCGATAGTTCCCAGTCCTTTTACTCATGTGACCGTGCACTGTTTCAGCATTATGCTTGTTAATTGAAAATGGAGAATCGCGCTAAGAACCTGGTAGGTAGTACGTGGTACGTGACATCGCCTCAGGGGCATAGCCGGCGGCTAGCCCGAAGATTAGACTTCCTACATCAGCAGGTTCCGTTGAAGGAACGTCAATATCCTAGTCAACCATCGGAATTTCGGAATGGTCGAGCCGCACAGACTTGAGGCTTTCACGAGTAACGAGCCAAAAGCTCGGTATTTGTTTCGTCCGTGCTAGATTGAGAATCTTCCATCTTCAGCCCTTTCGGCGTCTTGGTCGTATTGGGATTGCTAGGTCCCTAGAGAAGCAATGACATATCGAACTCAACGATATGCGAATACCGCCATTCTCTTAGTCTGACAGGGTGATCGATTGGCCACATCAATGTAAACGTCCATTCTCGAGTGAGACCGAGGCCCGCGGAGAGAGATCACTTTGACTTCACTTCATTTCGTGTACTGACAAGGCTCTCCTGTTTAGTTCAACCACTCAAGAACCTAGGAACGCCCTTCCCCGAGGAGGCAAGCGAGACAGGGAGAATACTCGTATCCCGTTGCGTTCGTACGTAGACACATGGATCTTCACCAGGAACTTGAACTGCGGATGTGCTCCGCCTGGGCACCAGTGGCCAGCGTGTAGTCATTCAGCATCATTCCTACAAAAGCCCATCAAGTCGCGTCTTTGCAACAGCAGATTTCGGAAATCTGGACCAGCATCTCCTTCTTTACTTCTCTTGAGAATCCAATATGGCTCCCCAGAAAATCTTCCTCGGAGACTTGGAGGCCAGTTGGAAATGGCCGCGACGGACTAACCCCCACACACTAGAAATCAAGCAGGAATGCCTAGAATGGGTTGCGAGCTTCAGAGCCTTCACACCTGAAGCCCAGAAGGCGTTTGACAAATGCAATTTTAATGAGTATACACCTAGAACCTCTCCGAGAGGCATTGATACTGAAGAAGAGTCCAGATCTCCTGACAGGACTATCATATCCTTGGTTGACAAGGGGTAATTAATTTTCTCCCTCGCAATATACCCAATAGGATTGTGCATACTGACGCCGTTTCACGAGCCAGACCAACTTAGATGCGCATGCAGCCTCATGAACCTCTTCTTCATCTTCGACGAGCACTCAGACAAGTCTGAGGCAGCAGAGGTGTGGAACCAAGTCGATATCATCATGGATGCTCTTCGCAATCCTAGTCACCCTCGCCCGGAGGGGGAGTGGGTTGGCGGCGAGGTTGCCCGACAGTGAGAACATCCCGAAGACCTTTCTCGAATCCAACCAAAAGAAAGCGCTTACAAACAATAACAACAGATTCTGGGCTCGCGTAATTGGAATCTCGACTGCAACCTTTCAAAGGCSACGTAAGCGGAGCCGAGGGAAAGGCGGGGGTGAGAAATGAACTGCTATAAACTCTTGTGCTGAGATTCAGGATCATTGTTATTTTTATCGAAGTTGGTCAGAAATGGAAATGTAATGATGTAGTATGCTAGGAAATAATCTTGTGCGGTGCAGGGATTTCTTTAGTTCGGGTTAGCCTTTAGAGGTTTGAGCTCTGGAAATCTTGGCCTGGCCTGGCCTGGCCTGGAGAAAAGGGGGTGTGGGGAAAGGGAGAGGAGCAAGTGAAAAGCGAGGTGTTGGTTGAAACAAAACGGGAATGAAAAGGAATGTGTGAAAGTTTGGTTTTATAGATAGGGGTGTAGAGATCTTGTATTTTAAAGTTCTCGAAATCGTGCAGGTGACAGATATTGACGTTGAAGTTTCGTTTTTTGATTGCCCTTTTAGGTGGACTCGAGGCGTAGCAAAGAACTAATAACTACGAAGAGGAAAGCGATGCAGATTGAGAATGAGACAGGTACGTAGAAAGTTCAAGATGTAGATTTGGATTTGGCTTGCTATAGCAGTATAGCTTAGTGGTGTCAAGTAAATTTACGGGTGAACGAGGTAGGGTAGTAACAAAAATTGGAGTCTTAGAACATTTGCAGTTTTTCCACTTAGAACTTTTTGCGGAATTGCGCAATTAATTTCGAGGAAATGTAATAGATATATTGGCAACACTTGTAGTCGCAACCATCATTGAATTATGTGAAGACAGGGTACAAATTTCTGAGGATCGAAAGGAACTGTGCAGACTCACGTCGAGTCTGCTTAGAGATGATGTTGACCTTCGAGGTACAGGCTGAGAATTCCCGTGAATCGAGAGTGTGATTGCCGCCGGTAATAAGGAAATTTTGTAGTGGGGAAATAGTATAAGGCAGCCAGCCTCAATCAAAGATGCAGAGAATTTTGATGCGCAAGAGTGGAGCAATATAGTGTGTTGTCCGCATATATGCCCACACATAATGGCATCATAAGTTGTGTAAATTCAAAATATATCAATCTCTAATGTTCGGTCCGACAGCAAATCAGGAAAATTCAGATCAGCTATGTGGTGGAATTTAACTTTTCCAATTGACCAAAAATAGAAAATTCAGCAGATTATTATAGTACCGCCATGCAGTAGAAGCAATTTGAACGCGGAAGCTCTTCCGATAAATTGGCCAAGGATACTCACCACCACCTTAATACCTCGTAATGAAGGTCCGATTAAGCCCTACGGACCGAGAAGTAGGTACTTAAAATATGTATATGATATGCACTGATCTTCGCTAATCGCGGGCGGAACAATCTATCTGGTGTTTCCAGGTTGATGGAAACGTCGGTAGGACCCATATTATAACCACCGGCTATTCTGTACAGCCTGACTCGGGCTCGTAATGTATAGTTCATGCATGCGAAAAATGCTAGCATTATAAAGTAAACACTTGTCTAATTTCGGTCGGTGGCGAGAGTTCATATCGGACCTATGTTGCAGTGCCAATATTAAAAGACTCGGGCAGTGGCAGATATTCCGACTTGCGAAAATTGAGCAAAAGATTCCACGCCATAATTTTTCAAGTTCGGCGGGTATTAGTCGTCCTCTTGTATTTGAAGCCTTGCCCAAAAATCAAGCCCAGTTAGTACCCGCGCATGACCAGTCCTTCCAGTTCAGAAACGGATGATGAAGTCTGGGACCGGTGAACGCGCGGTTGTATTGTTCTTCCGTGAAACATCGGGAGGAAAGGCTAATTCTGAGGAGCCAAACTTCAAAACTTTACCGACCAAGATATTCGTGTTTATTGGAAACCTGAATCGGAAGAGTTGTTTTCAAGCTGCACAGCAAACGAATGGCGTTGGGAACACTCGGAGAAGCATCCACCGAAAACTACCAAGGCGTACAATGAGGGGATGAGTCGCTTCTCAGAGCCTTTCATTATTGTGTTTTGAAGAAAAATATTTCGGCAGGCTCCAGAAATCACTTGAAATTGAGGCTTGTGAACTTTGTACTGTGATGAAAACAAGTCTTAAATTCGAAGTCGAGAGAACTTCAGAAACTGGAGAAATGAGGCCGTGGTTTACGTAATCATTGGGGCCCACTTCTACGGCCAGTGCCGGACACCAGCTGGATAATTGAATTCGAGCCTCTGTTCTTATTTCAACCTACTTGGCACTGGTACATGTAAAATATCATCTCGGAACCCTTCGATGTCGAAGCTGCACGCGAAAACTCCTGGAAGTAGCTGCAAGATGAGTAGCAGATGTCCCAAGCCAGCCGCTTCCCGTCTTCCCTCCTCAACTCCAGAGCTGACGCGCCGTAGAATACCATAGAGTTGCCATTGCACGATACTAGCATCTATCAACAAGCATCGGCTTGAAGTTTTGGCTTCAATCGAGTCCTATTCAAGCTTGTTCATCACTTCCTGCGCTGTGCAGCTACTCTGGGCATCTCGGCCATGAAGTACGCGAACTAACTGGAGCACATAACCTTTACTAGAAAACCATTCCGTGCCTTGGATGGCAACTATCTTTTTGGCATGTAAGCTCAATCTTCTTGACCTCAGATCTAATCTAACGTATCTTGTAGGTATCATGCTATGCCCTAACCTCAAAATCCGTCCTCCGAACCTTCATCTCTCCTACAAAAACACCGGCACGAAACAATATTGAGGGTGCACAGGATATATAAGACTCGAACGTGAACGAAGTTTGCTCAGAATGCTGGGGTTTGTAACGATTTCCCGTTGGCGTTGAATACCGTGCTCGCCGGACGAAAACCTCCATATTCCTCTAAAATGCTAGTGTTCCTCGGCGACTCCTACATACTGGAAGCTTATTCCTTTACCCATACAAAATCATTCGTATCACAAGACTATTGTGCAGCCATAAAGGTATAGCCGGGACACTGGATGGAATACTGCTCTGGCTTCTCTGTCCCACTCGAGCAAGCACAGACATGTCGACCCATAAATCCTTTGGCGTTTCATTGCTAGGTGCCTCTTCAATCCATACAAGCTTTTGTATTCATTCCCGATGTTTGTGGTAGATACTGTTGGCTGCCAGGACATTCCATGAAGCCATTGCTTCTTACAAAGTAACAAAATTGCTCCACATAAAATGTGGGTTCAAAACGTCATTGAATGTTGGAAGTTTTCCATCGCAGGAAGGAGCAGAACATGGTCTCGTATCCACTGTTGATGGCGTTTTGAATAATATGTTGCTTCGTTGAATTTGATGAGCCGTTGTCATGATTGACCGATGTTAGGAGAGGGGTATCTGGCGCGACACCGTTCATGACGAGCTTGCCTTCAGTGGAAAGAAGACGGTACT
Organism: Cudoniella acicularis; assembly: GCA_013054445.1. Classification (NCBI taxonomy): domain Eukaryota; kingdom Fungi; phylum Ascomycota; class Leotiomycetes; order Helotiales; family Helotiaceae; genus Cudoniella; species Cudoniella acicularis. Next base: position 3,962 of record JAAMPI010000840.1, on the reverse strand, counting down.
GCTTCTATGTGCAAGACAATTTACATTGCCAATGCTACCGTCGATGGTGTTGCTCTTAACGTACCTCTGCATGAAACTGGAAAAGATAATCAATTTTTGTTGTTGTTTATCGTTTCCCAGGTGCTTCGACTTCCCATTCTTACTTGCTCCGTGACTGGGGCCGTGTCAGAACACCGAGCAATATGCATTGTTGAATATCAGAACACCACTGGGCCAGCTGAAAACAACTAAACGGCTTGGGCTCGGGAGTGTCTGTGTTCGGAACCCGACCCGAACAAAATAAAATCGTCATAGCACGGCATGCTCTCATTGCACATCAACCACATGTTACTTAAATGGTCGGTTTGCGGTCCGAATCTTGCGGAAAATGTCTTAAATATCAAGTTTCTGTGCTTTCGAGCACGACCTTGATCCAAGTTAAGAAGTGTGTGGGTCAGACTGTTTGCATTTTAGCTCACCATATTGATGGAATCACAGACTACAGTAGCTCCTGCTGCTCGTCTGCTGGTTTGGTGGCTAGTCCCCAATAATTGTCACGACGCAGATGCCAGTCAGAGGTGCTCATTGTGGGGTTGAGAGCACTTTCATTTCGCCACGCGATTTCGTCCCAAAGGCGGTTGCAACGGGTACAGATTGTATGGAGCCGCAAGCGCTACTCGTAAAGTACCTCGTGGCACTCCTGTCTTTTTCCATGAGGTAGCATCGTGAATTGGGCGGTCGTTCGTCACATCACGAGCGCTTCACGATGCGAATCCCGACTGTTCTCGGAGCTCCACTTCTCAGGGTCCAGCCCCAGATCTCAATCAGCTGTCCTTTGAATTCAATGAAAAACTCTTTTTATCCAGTCAGAGTGGTGTGTCGAAGAGGTTCATTTGAATAGACCAGGTGGAACGGGAAGCTGGGGCCGAGTTCCTATCGTTATCTGACACAGGACGAGACTGGGTCACTGGAAGGAGAGGCCCAGAGGCCCGGAGACATCGAACCAAAACAACTTAGACGAGGGCCCTTTGGACCGCTCATTTACTGGTCACTAAGTATGGCATTCCCGCAAAGTAAAAGTGGGTACTCAGGGTGCGCAAGCGATGTGTTGAATCGACAATTCATCTGAGCTCTAAAGTATCAACAACCTGAGGATCCAAGGTGTCGAACGAAAGAGGTACACGAGGTACTCCACATGGCTCGGGTTTGACGAAGTCGGCCGTCCCAAGGTCGTGAGATTTCAATTTATCCGATCCGGTTTTACCTCTTCTCGACTAGCTACGGGTAATCAGGCTAAATTCGAGATCTCATCTCGTCAGCTAGAAAGGTTAGAGCCAGATCTTCGGCATGGAGACGCCTAATCCACGTATCAGAAATCGCAATTCGCGTAGTCGGCCATGTGGGATGAGTGGCTTGAATGAGCCTAGCGCATCGAGGCTCGACTTGGGGTAAACGGGGAGATGCTGGAGAAGGACCGGGATGTGGCGCCGAAGAGGCTCCTACTTACAGCAAACAGTCCATGCATATCGCAACCTCGACAAATGAGTTAGGAAACGACCCAGAACCGCGGCTGCAACTTCACCCTAGGGATCTTCGGGGACGAAGCACGGATAAATGGAGGGGTGAAGGGGGGACCGTTTGGTGATAGTGCATATGGAGTCCAGGATATATAAGTCGATACAACCCTCGAACTTTTTGAAGTATCCATTCAGGTTCAACCCACAGTTCTGTTTGAAAAAGCAGCAATTCTCGAATACCATCGCCAGAATGCCGTTCTACACGGCGTCAAAATCCACCTTCGAGGTTGGAGGGAAAGAGTTTCCGCGCATAACATGGTATAAGGAACCAGGGATGAGAACTCTGTACATCACTTTGATGTTTGCAGTGCTTACATCGGCTACCAACGGTTACGATGGCTCTATGATGAACGGTCTCCAGACTTTGCCTGCTTGGCAAACTTGTGAGTTTTTATTCTAAAACGACTTCTCGGAATGTTGTAACTGACTAGCTCCAGCTTTCAACAACCCTGATGCATCCACTCGAGGTCTCTTGAATGCTATTATGTCTGTTGGATCAATTGTCGCACTCCCGATTACTCCCTACATTGCCGATATTTTTGGAAGACGTGCTGGTGTAATTACCGGCTGTATTACCATGATTATTGGTGTCGCTCTCCAGTCAATTGGTGCAAACATTCAAATGTTTATTGCCGCAAGATTCTTGATCGGGTTTGGAGTTGCCATTGCCCATGGTGCGGCACCTTTGCTCATCGCTGAGCTTGTCCACCCCCAGCATCGTGCCATCTTCACCACCATCTATAACAGCACATGGTATTTCGGTTCTATCGTCGCTGCATGGCTCACATACGGAACTCTGAGTATTCAGAGCGCCTGGTCCTGGAGAATTCCTTCGCTCGTACAGGCCGCCCCGTCTGTAATTCAATTGGTTGCTATTTGGTAAGTTAGAACCCATTTTCGAAACCCAATTTTGAGAATTCAGAGACTAATAAAATATAGGATGGTACCAGAGTCTCCACGTTATCTCATTGCGAAAGGAAAGACTGAGAAAGCTCTCAAAATCTTGGCCAACGCTCACGCCAGAGGCGACACTCAAGACGAGCTTGTCCAAATTGAATACCGTGAAATTAACGAAACCCTCAGACTCGAGCAAGAATTTGAGACCAACGGATGGCTCGATCTCTTCAAAACCCCGGGTAACCGCCGCCGTCTTATTATTCTCTTTACCCTTGGGTTCTTCTCCCAATGGTCCGGCAACGGTCTAGTCTCTTACTACATGAACGATGTCCTCACAGCGGCTGGTGTACAGTCCAGCAAGACCCGTCTCGAAATCAACGGTATCCTCAACATCATTAATTTTGCTGTTGCACTTACCATGTGCTTTTTCATTGACAAATTTGGTCGTCGCCCTTTGTTCATATTTGCCACTGGAGGCATGTTCATGGCTTTCTGCGCCTGGACTGTTTGCGCTGCTCAATTTGTCAAGACGCAGGTCAGCGGAGCTGCTACCGCAGAGATATTTTTTATCTTCCTGTACTATGTATTCTACAACTCGGCTTGGTCTGGACTCCTGGTTGGATATGCTGTCGAGATCTTGCCGTACAAGATTCGAGCAAAGGTACTTCCCCTTCATGCTCCTTATCAGAGGCCACATTTCTAACAAAACTCATAGGGTCTCACTCTCATGTTCTTAGCCGTCGATCTCGCACTCTTCTTCAACTCTTACGTCAACCCCATCGCGCTCGGCGCCCTCGGCTGGAAATACTACATCGTGTACGACGTCTGGCTCTTCATCGAGCTCCTCACCGTCTACTTCTTCTACGTCGAGACCCGTAACACACCCCTTGAGGAAATCTGCAAGCACTTCGATGGTGAAACCGCATTGCTCGGAGGTGATCTCGCCACGGAGAAGGCTAGACATTACTTGGTTGAGGAGATTGGTAACGATGGCAAGATTGTGCCTGCCAGCACCACAAGGGAGGTCAGCGAGGAGGTTTCGGACGGCAATGGTAGTCCCAAGACGGAGGCGTAGAGGGCGAGATTGCATATGGAGGGAAAGGATGAATAAAGATGGTTTTTGGGTGCTATGCATATAGATGCTAGACTCTTAAATTTTTTTTGCATATACTCTATATAGAGAGAGGGGATTTCATAAGATACTAAGGGGGGTAATGATACTTGAGATGCCTTTTTTTTTAGCAGATGATAGTGATAATTCTCTTCTCACTAATTTCGGATCCCAGCATCCTAAGGTGAGCCCTCTACAAAGGTGTAAGAGCCCCAATTCAGTTCATACAAACACCGCCTTACTTCCACAAAGAACGAGACATCCATCTATCTTCCATTAACCCGACTGTCAAAAAATCTGTATCAGTGGCGCAACAGCCACCAAACCAACTCACAGGGACCCTTGCCGCCACAAAGCATGACAGCAGCAGATAAATTCCCCGAAAAAGGGCTACCCCC
>JAAMPI010000084.1:0-70785 GCA_013054445.1 Cudoniella acicularis | reverse complement strand
TTAACTAGACCCTTAGCCCTCTTAAAAGATAGTATAGGTATTAAGAAAGCTATAATAATTATATAAATTTATTTATATAAAAATTAAAGTTAAAGTTAAAAGATAATATTATAAGAAGAATAGATTCTAATAATAGGAGCTAGCCTTTTATAAAAAGCCTAGTGATTATAAAACCTCCTAATAATTATAAATTATAGAAGGGGATAAATAACGCTATTCCGGATTTAGAATTAATTAGTTATATAGCTATATTATAATATACGTACCCTTTAAAAGACTCTTTCTTTAAAGTTTCTTCTACGAAATAATTTTACTGTTTTTATATAATAGTATTTTATAAGGTTATCCTTAGGGAAGGCCTCGTCTAGCCTTATATACTATAGTATATAGATAGCTATTAGAAAAACAAACCTAGCTAATAGAAACACGTAGACCGCGTTTTAGCTTAATAATCACTCGCTATTTTAGGTTTAGCGTGCCGCGGGGTCGCGTTATATAAGAGGGGGTATCCTATGATATAGTTTACTTATCTACTAGGGGGCGTCTATTATATAGCTTAGATTAATAATAGATGTCCGGAATAATATCGGTAATAAACCTCCGATATCTAAGATTATAGTTCTAGAACACTTAATATATAATATAGGATATTAGATAATATTATTAATTTCTATTATTATTAGGTCTTTAGTATCGGACTTCCGTCGATAATAGATAGCTAATAAAAAGAGAGCTTCTCTAGACTCTTCGAGACTAGAGATTAGTTCTATATTAAATCTTTTACTTCTTATACGTAACTTCTTTACCTACTAACGCCTTCTCTTTATATTATCTTATCTATATTATAGAAAATAATATTATAAGACTTTATTATTAAACTATTAAGATCTCTTAATTAAATAATAAGAGTAGAATATAATTCTAATATTATATATAAAAAGTAATATAGTCGAAGACCTAGTTTATATCTTTTTAAAAAAAAGTAGTTATTTAATATAGACTATTAAAAGAAATTATATTAGACTATAATAAGTCATTTATATTAAAATTTTAGATAATATTTATTATCTATCTTAAGATAAAATAAATAGAGAAATAAAAAGAATAAACTAAATAGTTAAAGTATATTTAAGATATTATATAAACTATTAATAATATAGTTTTCTTATAATAGTTTAATAATAGATATAATATTTATTATATAGCGATTACCTCTCTTATTATAGCTTATTAGAGCTCTAGTTACTACCCGAAAAGGTTATCGAGAAGGCTACGGCTTAAAAGATCTAATAACTAGTAGAGACGTATAACCTACTCCTAAAAACCTAGATTAGGGCGAGAAGAAACTAGTCTACTACCTTAGCTCTTAAGCTTCTTATAGAATAAATTTATACGATCTAGAACTTAGGAAAAAACGTTACGTCTCTACTATCCCTTAATATCTTAAAAGCCTTCGATATAGTTAACTATACCCGGCTTTTCGACGTTCTTAGAAAGAAAGGCCTCTCTTTATAGATAGTACGCTAAGTAAAGGGATTCCTTTTAGACCGTATAACTATGATCTAGATCTAGGACTTTAAGTCAGAACTTATCTAGATACCGAACAGAGCCTCTTAGGGTTCTCTACTCTCGCTAATCCTCTTTCTATTCTATAACTTAGAACTATTCGACCTTTATTCTAATATTAAAGAACAGGTAACAGTAGTCGGCTTTATAGACGACGTTAATATCCTAGTATATAATAAATCAATAGCTAAAAACTATCGAGCCCTCGAACAAGCTTATAAAAGGTGTCTAAACTAGGCTAGACGCTTTAGAATCGAATTTACGCTATAAAAATATAAGCTTATCTACTTTATTAGGCGCTAGAAAGTATTCGACCTATTAGCCTTAGTAGACCTTAAGAGAACGATCTAAAAACTAAAGCTAGATATAAGAGTCTTAAGAGTATAGCTAGACATAAGACTAAACTAGACCGCTTACTATAAGGCTATCTAGGCTAAACTCCTAGGCTATTTAAGAGCCCTATCTAGCGTTATAGCGTTAACGTAGGGTATAACCTTCTAGGCCTCGAGATAAGTCTATATAATAATAACTAGAGTAATAGTCTTCTATAGAGCTCTAATCTAGTACCGGCTAAGCGAAAACCTTATAAAACCTTAGGGTATAGCGGCTAAGATAATCCTAATATAAAATACTAGCCTTCGGAAAGTAGCGGGGACTTATAAGGCGACGCTAATAAAGAAAGTAGAGATAGAGACTCTAACGCCTCTTATTAATATATACCTTGATAGTCTAATAGCTAGCTATAGACTAAGAAACGTAAAATCTAAAGTCTAGGAAAAGATTAGACAGGTATATACTAAGATTAAGAGACGCCTCTAGAACCGGAAAGAGAGACAAAGGAGAACGCCTTAAGACCTAACCTTATAAGAGGTAAACCTAGTATAGGCTAAAAGATAGAGCTAAGAAGTAAACGACCTTATAGAAACCTTTAAAGCCTAAGAGAGGTAATCCTAGACCTAAAACGTATAAGAATACTAGGACAGGAGAAAGATAAAAGAGGAACAACGCCTATAAAGGCCGCTAGTATACTAGAGGCGGATATATATAGGCCTAGACGAGAGAAGAGGAAAAGAGCCTACTTACCTACGCTATTAAATAGATACGATAATCCTAGACCTATATAATAACCTCCGGAAGGCTAAAAGCTCCCTTACGATATAACTCTATATAGAGGTTATAAGCCTAGTAAGTATACTTAGGAGGCTATAACAGCAGCGGTTAGAATAGCTTTTACTAGTACGCTAGCGGGCTAAAAAAGCACTAGAATTAATCGGAATCAATTCTATTATTCTACTATATATATAGGTCTAGATCTAGCCGTACCTATTACGTGCCCCTATACGTAGCCGATATACTAGATCTATAACAGAGGCTAAGGGTACTAGGATACGAGACAGGTCGGTGTTTGTATAGATAGGGACTAGAGACAGTATAGTACCTTATAATCTACTACCTAAGAGAAGCCTACTAGAGACACTAACTCCGGAACGAGGGAAGACTAGACCTTAACTAACTANTAGCCTTAGGAAAGGGCCTAAGAAGGGTATANAAGTAGGTAATCTAGTCTAGGAGACTCTAGTAATTCTCTCTAGCGNGCTCTCTTCTNTATNATTAGGTAGCCNCTAANANGTANGAAAACNNTANTATTAGCTATAAGNGAACTAAAGAATATAAANNAGATAGATAGATCTTAGGTTTTTATTCTAGTTACTAGTTTTCTTAAAGATATAATNTNTATAGATATCTTATATAATANTTAGCTAGATTAGNNTANGAATATAATNATAATAATAATANNTATTANANTATATNTATANAAATNANANNTNTATAGCTAATAAAGNATATNANNTANNAGAATAGAAAAGAAATAATTAATATAATAGTAGTATAATAGACTAATAGTAAAGTAGATCTATTATTTAGAATATTAAGGTAAAGAGTCTAGACAAGGTCTAAAACGAGGTTATATATACGATATAATATCACGTGATCGGCCCTGACTAGACCTCTAAACCAGATCTATAACAAGTAGCTTATAAGAGTCTTTTTATATAAAAGATCGATAAGCTTTAGAAGAAAGTAGATAAATTAATATAAGAATATTAGATAGTAATAAAAGTTATAGTTAATTATATAAATTCTATTAAGGAGATAGTCGACGAATTTAAGAAAAAATATAGTATATCTAAGTATTAGAAGATAGCTCCGACCTATCTACTTCCTTTTCTCGAATAGTCTCTAGTAACTATAAAATAATAGAGATTAGAGCTAAAACAGTAGCGTAGACGTCCTTCTAAGTATAGAAAGTATAATACTATAATACAGGCGGAGAAGAAAAGTACGATAGTAGTATAAATATAAATATATTTAGTTATTATAGAGAGACGGGAGGCCTCTAAAATATATACTTAAAAACTAATAACTGAAAAACTAATAACTGAAAGACTCGAATCTCTAGGAAGGATGGTTGTTGTTCCCCGAGAAGGAGAGACGGAGAGACCTTATATACATGAATATAGTCACGTGCTACGGCACGTGACACAGAACCCCACTACATTATTATATTCTAGCTAGTTAAGAATTTATTAGAACTTTATACTAAAGCTATCCTATATATATAACATTAATCGCTCTATAGACTGATCTATAAAGCAGATAAGTCTTATATCGTATATTATCGAAAACCGATTACGATATCAAAAAGGGGGCTGAGTTAGCAGGGGGGGCTTTAATAGGCCACTGTTATAATATAAAGATCTTAGGATATCTAATCTATATTAGAGTCAAGTTTTGAATATTAGTAGCTTGTTATCCTTTAAAGAGTTTAGTTATTAAATTAAGCTTTTAGGCGTATATCGACTTACGCCACACGATAAACTAGTAGGGCCTATTCCTTATACATAATCCCTGTTTCTACACCCTGTTCCTGCACCTCGCCTCTGTATTTTGTCTCTAAGCCCTGTTTCTGCACCTTGTTTCTGCACCCTTCGTCCTTCAATGATAAAAGAATCTGGCCTAACGATATCACACAACCATTCGTGTTTAGTATGGATGATAGGTTCGTCTTTCCCCTTCCTTCCATTCTCACACCATGTGCACCAACCCAAACAAATCTCATTTCCCATCATATGTATCACAACTCCTCGAATCCCTCTCAACCAAACCAACTAACCTCTCCCCTTTTAAAAACACACAGCATAGGCTACGGCCAACACGGCGACTACGTTTTCGGCCGGAAAGGCGACGCCTTACAAAAAGCCATGGACGTCGCTTGTTTCCGCGCAACATGCACCCCCATAAAAACGCAATCTTTTACGACGCAAATAAATGTGCCGTTCCTGATACTGTCAAGGAAACTGTGGAAGGCTGTACGTTACCCTCTTTTGTTTGTTTTCTAATCAGGTTTTTATGTATCTAGGAGGGGAGCCAGAGAAAGACAATAAAGAGAAGAGGAACGAATAGAAACCGAAAAGGAAAGGCCTCGGGATATCGTATGAATAGAATGACTGACAATTTACTCTCTATATATAGGGATCCCGAAACTACCCAGCATGTAAACGAGGGAACGAGGGATGAGATGAGGGATCTTATCCCGCTCGCCCATTGTTTAACCTCATAATTGCGCATGCTTGGAAATCGTTAAAAATATCGGCGTTACGTTGCGTTATGGAACAAGAAGTTGGGATCAAAACTCTGAAAGTTTATATTAAAATCTAATAGTCTTTTATAGTAGTGTCATTTTATTTTGGATATTTCCTCTACTTCTCTTGCATCAAGAAATACTACTTGTTGTGGCTTTGAAACAAGATAGAAAACTTGGTTAATTACTCGGCCCGGTATTTGTTGAGTGCCGGGCCCTACCTAGGTAGGCCAGAACCTGATAATATCCCACAGTAGCAAAATTATTCAGCCTTTTGAACTGCCATTATATCTTCGCTCTTGATCCGGAGTAAAATTCCGGCATTACTACTCACTGTATCTAAATCACTGTCCTACTGTGGGCATATCACCATTCTTTTAGTACATTCGGCCCTGGCACTTAGCAAAAACCTGGTCGAGTATGCTCTGTGTTCGCGCAGGATCTTTACGGAACCCGGTAGAAGAGGGGGAAATGACTCGACCCGGCACGGCTCGCTTTCCGGCCCGAAGAAGCATCTTCCCGGATGGCATGTGTTGGCATTTGTTGGAACTAGGCTAAATACAAACTAGTCAGAGCCGTTGCCTACTGCTTACCTTTAATAGTCTGGTTTTATCAATTTCAACAATTTCATTTTGTTTTTTTTTTAAATCACTGAACCTATTTCAACGCCCTTCAATCATGGCTCGAAACCGCTGTACAGCTTTGATTCGATATGTCGCCTGGAACCGACTCCGCAACTCACCTCCACTGACTTTTCTCTCCCTCCCACGCGAAATCCGCGATAAAATCTACGATTTAGCCCTCGTATCAGCATCGCCTATCATTATCTGGAAAGGTTCATGGAAATGTGAATTTCATTATCTCCCCAAACTTAAAGGGGAAGTGTGGCCCGGGCTGAAACGTTTTTCTTCGGCTATACACTGGCGATCTATCGACCAAGAAGCCATATCGGCAAGCCTCCGACTTCGGGATGTGAATCTTATCTTGTGCAACAAGACCGTGAGTTACGAGGCAGCTCTAGTATTATACGCGAAGAATACATTTTCTTTCTTGGGAGAGCACAATTGGGATCCCATCGCTTCATGGCTTGAAACAATTGGTGCGGCAAATCCAAACTCTCTCGTATCGATGGAAATAAACGCATATCGGCCGGATCCCGTATGGCAACGTTCGAGCGGTGAGAGACTTGGGGACCCAGGTGGCTTTACTCGTGAGGAGATATATCCACGGCATCCTTATTTGCACCTCCGCACCTGCGAAAAGCCTTTACGACATGGTCAGGTCGATAATATAAACCCAGCCGTCGAGACAATATTCATATTGCTAGGCCAGAAGACATCAGCGCAAAAAGTCACTATTGTTATGCAGCTTCCCACTTGCATATACCCAGGAGCGAGAACACCACGCCATCGATTTGACATCAGACCACAGGGGGGGCTGGTATAGCATGGATCTGCCAAACTTGATGGAGAAATTTCAGTCCCTTCATACACAGCGAGTAGAAGTACTTTGGAAAGGGGAGGAATGCCGACAAGAGCTTGAAGATCAACAAGCAATCATCGAAAGCATTGGATGGGATATAAATGTGTTGCCAGCCAAGGAAGACGAACTTCATCCTAACCCTGAAGAACACGGTTGTCATCCCACAACTGACGAGTGGAGAATTGCCAAGTACATCCTGAGAAGAAAAGAGCTGACAGGACCGCTCTGGGCTCAAGACCCTTGCCCATACCACGATATATCACCCGAATTTATACAGAATTATCTATAACTAAATTGCTTGAGCTTCTATCTCGATTAAATCCGATCAAGGAATATCTATAGAACGCGCTCATGTTTCATTTCGCAAGGCGAATTTAAGTGCTATATAGCAAAATTTTGTACTGTACACCAAAGCAGATAAGAGGCATCAACTGAAGTTATATGAGAGAGAAGAAGCTTGATTTGTGAAGAGGAAGGGAACCAGCTATTTAACCCCCTGAAAGCTTGTTTGTTCGATCCAAACCATGCAGGCTATTTAGCTGAGCCTATCATGTCCCCTCCTTTGAAAGTGAGCCCCGCCGAGCCAACCAAAAGAGCTAAACTCAAAACAACAAAAAATGAAGCTATTCCCAAATCTAAGCACAAAATGCAAAACGCTTCGCAATATCCGTATGCAAATCCAAAGCTAGTAATAGTGCCCAAAAGACAACGATCTATACATTGCATAAAAGCAGCCAATCAGAGAACAGAATCCTAGAACACCAAAAGCTAGTATATCCACCTTTCCATACCATCATAAAACAGAGCCCAGAAAGCAGCATTTCCAGATTAAAGTCCAAGTTCAGGGAGGTTGATATTCGAGGATCCTACCGAGGTACTCGAAGGAGATCTCACGGTCAAATGGAAGGTGGTTGTTAAAGACAGAGAGGCGAGTTCCGAGTAAAGAAGACTGAGAATTCAGCTTGTTGAACGAAGAGCTGTAAGTAGTAACATTGGGGCTATTCAGAGATTTCGAAGTGAGGAGAGACTAGTCGACAAGAGTAACAGGTAGAGTAATCTATTAATCCGACAAGCAGAAAGGGTTTGCACAACCTGTGTACTGTTCGTATCGTTGATCGAATTGATATCGTCATCGTAGTCAAGGATAAACGTGTACGGGTGAGGCAGATCATAAATATCGACATATGTACTATGCGCAGTATTAAACTTTGTGCCGGGCCGTCAGCCGGAGCATTTTTAGTCACCAAAAATGCCGTGCCATCGGTTGTATCGTCTGTGCAAGTGCTTACTATAGCATCCTGAATATCTTGTATGTCGGTTGAAGAAGCGGGATTAGAACTGCCATCAAGGACAGTAAAGATTTAGGTGTGAATCGATGAACGGCCGGAGGGCTGAACCAAGGAAGAATCCGATAGCACGACTTCATATACTTGCTCGTACACAACTTGAAGCTTTGAAAGCGTAATTTGTGAGGTTATTCCCGTTTGTACCTTGAATTCCGTACCGGTAGGCCCTGCTCCCCGGCTGACAAGAGCGAGCCTCGGGAGCTCCTTTGACTGGGTATTTATGCGATTCGGAGACTGAATTTCGAGAGCCTCGTATGCGAGTTCAGAAGGTAGTTCGTAGGGAGGACGTTTGATTTGAGGCGGCAGATCATGGCTGGTCGGGCTGTCAGGTAAACAAGCGAGCGCCAGAGACAAGCGGAACACCTTAACAGAAAGACATGATGCCAAAAAGTAAAGATCGTGGGAAGTTGTATGATTGTTAAACAGCTTCCTAAGTATCGCTCAATTGAAGGGCGAGTTATTCCGAGCAAAGATTGCCGTGAAAGAAGTGCGTAAAGAGTAAGGTCCAGAAGCCAGAAGTTGCAAACGCTGCACTGCACGGGCCACAGGCAGATGCCAGCAAAATCAAGAGTTGTAAACAAAGCAGTTGTAAAAGGTCATTACTCCGCCCTTAAACAATCGATAAGCCTATTTTCAATTTCAGAATTACCTATTTAGGTTATCCCTAAGGACTCCTTCTCGCCTCGCTTAGAAAGGGGGTAATCTAATCACGCTTTGTTTAAGATCTCCTCCCTCTCCTCCTTAATCCAGTCTTCTTTAGTCTCAAAATCTTAGTTCTGCCGCTACGCGTGACCCCTTGGATTAGCCCGCTGGGATTACAAAAACGCTGATATCAGTATGTAAACCAAGTCTTAGGGTTCTTTCAAAAGTTCTTAAGGAAAGTGCATCACGGCAAATTAGTCCCTGGGATGATTGTAGACTAGAAATATAAAGATAGCTCTTAAAGGGGTGCTCTGAAATTGTAACAAAAATAGCAAACTTTCTAAAACTAGATCTTAAACATAAAACAAATGCCAAACAACCTATTCTACATATCCTCTTAACTGAACAGCACAAAGACTTGATACCTGCTCCTACTAACTCCCTTGAACATTCTAGCCGTTCCTAACAGGTATTTTGAAACCAATTTCTATCTGACCTTAAGGCGCACAAGTAAAATCGATATTCAACCTGCTTATCACGACTCCGGAAAACAGCCTAATTGGGCCTTGAGAACCTTGTGTCTTGCCATTTGCATTCCCCCTGGGGTCCTCCCAAATCCATTGAGGTTCTCTTGGTTCCAAAGGACTTCAAGGGTTTCAAGGACTACAAAATAGCTGGCCCTCATCAAGGCCTCAAGATAGCTCTACAGTCCTTCTGGAAGCTGCGTAATCTAGGGAGTTTCCTGCGTGATGCCACATTGGCTGAAATTCCCAATTTTTATCACCGAGGCCCCGGTTCGATTTCATTAGCATCACTTTTGACGGGCCATGATACTATCTGCGAGGAGTTGCAGCAAGCCGTCACATCGACATCGCCTGTCGCAGTCCTAGAAAAAATGAATAACAATCTTGTTACATATGTTTCAGCTTTTGAACGCTGGGAGCCGGCGAAAAACTATTTCAAGAACACTTATTGCAACCCTTCACACGATATTAGAAGATTTGGAATGTCCTTTCCGGCGCGTGCGTTTGGAGATAGCCACTCTAGATGTCATTTGGAGAGGACGGCTTTATCATGGAGCACTGCGCCAATTTACATCAAACTGGGTGCAGCGAGAGATTCTGCTGGGTGTAATGACCTTCTCGGCTTCAAGAAACGAAGACACCAAGTGCTTGAGGCAATGAAACCCCGATATGAGCACATTACTGAAGCTAGCGCCAGAATTTTCCAATACGTCAAGCGAACCAAAACCGAAGATGGAATTTTGGGCATTTACCATAGGCAGTATCTGTGGCATGGTGATCGCATAGATATTTTGGAAGGCATGTCTCTGCTAGAGGATTATCTTGCATCACTCTAAGGCTGCGAATGACATCAGAAATCGGAGATTGGGGCGAAGCTTTACGTAAATTTGTTTGAAACCCATTGTCAAAAGCTTCCGGCGGACTCAGCAGTTCGGGAGATGAAGGCACTGCTCGAAGTGGACGATTTCTGTCGCCTCTTCGAGTTATTCAAGACAGCTGTCACTGATCTAGACACTCAATACCTTGAGATCCGAAGGTCTAGAAAGGAACTCTTTATGCGGGATGGACCTGAGACGCCAGGTTGCGACGTAGACATCAACGACCCGACATTGCTTGATGAAATGATCAATTGGGACGTCGACGAGCCAGTTATAGGACCTCCAAAATATAGACAAATCCGGTATAACTCAGACTCTGAGTAGATTGATGAATGTTGAAATCACGATGAGGGATACGGCGATAAAGAGGACGACGAACCTTCGGATGAGTTCAACGGAGACGCAGATCTAGAAAACGAAACCGACGCGGACAACAACGCATATAGCCATATTGAAGGAGATACCCAGGAAGATGTGATTGGATATGGCGAAGGCAAGACTGTTGAAGGACAGCCAGTCGATGAATTGGACAATGAGGAGACCGAAGGGCCTAGAAGTGAAGTTGACGCAGGGGATGCCTATTCGGGCTAATCCGAGAGCCCAGAACAGAAGACTCGAAGAGAAAAGGCATCTCGAATTAATTCTCGGTGGTTGATCTGCAATGCAGCCTTTCAATATGGATTTTGTGATGTTAATGAATTGATGAAGTGTGGATGTCGTCTGAAGTGGGGTATTCTTCATGCCCCTGACCATACCAAAAGAGCCCCTCGTTTTAGCGAGAACGCCTTTTCTCTAGATGCACCTAGCAGAATCGCAAAGGCGTAAAAAATATAAATAAAAGAAGTATATCTTTATCAATGCTTTTTTTTTGCGCGCTTGAACTGCATGATTTATGAAGGTCGTAGGCAAGGGTTGCGTTTATCTGAAGAGGTGTAAGTTTAGTGGGACTCTTTTCGGCCCACCCCGCCTTGAAGTGGGGAAGATGCAGGGCAATCGCAATTGCCTGCCGGTGACACTACAACTCATCATCCCTTATTCTGCGTACATCTATCACTCAGATCGTCGCGAATAGATAAAGAGTGACGGACGGGAGCTTCAAACACCCAGAAAGGGTATATGAGCACTACATTTCGACGTTTTTCACGGATAATAGCACGACAAATCACTTCTGTGTGAGTTGAGGGCACCTTTTGCATTTGCATCTCGACGATCTCGATTTTCGTAAATCAGATAGATTCAAATTCCCGCCACGATATTAAAGGGGGAAAGAGATGAAGGCTTTCCTGCAAATAGAACAACTATGGGTCAACAATGCATTACGACCTCTGCCCCAGTACCTTGCTGCTTTGCAAACAGATCTACGAAGAAGCTCGCGAGGTTCTCTACAAAAATAACACGTTCATCATTGTGTATAAAAACTTTCGCCATGGGCCTACTTATGATAAAGGTTATCCAAAGATCTACTCTCCGTTAGCCACATATAGGACCAAGTGTTTTACCAGGGCGATTCCGAAGGTCCGAAATGGAAGATACTTTGTGGGTTGAGTGGAAGGCACCCGGGAATTTATTGCATTCTCCAACTCAAAGCTTTATGCCAAGAGATTTGCATTCGCCTCTAAAAGCACTAGACGTTATAATAATTACTCAAGGGCTTGAGATTCCTTCACGCAACTGGAATGGAGAAGACAGCATTCTAAAGTGCCTCCAACCACTCCAACTTCTCCGGAATGTGGGAAGTTTTGTTATCAGGAAGGTAGCTCTCTCATCTGAGGTTCCAGATGTCATCAAATCACTGCTGAAAAATCAGTCTGTCGCCGACAGTTTCCATCTCGAAGATGAACCTGCTCTAGAAGCAGAAATTGGTCAGCTTGTCAAATCAAATCAACCAGTAGAATTTCTGGTCGAGATGCACAATAATTGCGCTTCATATGCAACTCCCTTCGAACGAAGTGGGGAATTAAGTGATAATCTGATGGAACGCTATTGTTGGCATAGGCTTTCCAACGAAGGCGATCTTTACAGGGGACGCATTGTAACACCTAGGTCTGGTTATAGCTCCCGCCCACATCGCTTTCAGCCTGCCTACAATGCTCTGTACCAGTTGTTTATAGCTGTTCAAAATGGCGATGGAGTCAAGCTCAAACAGAATCGCCGTACTGTCATAGAAGCATTCAAAAATCAATATCAGCGCATCGGGTCAGCATCAGCAAGCATCGCTAACTTTATTAAAGACGGAAAGAGGGCTCGTGGTCTATTATCCCCGAAGTTGAGGAATTCCCCATGGAGTAGGGAAATAGCGAAGCCGTGCTTCTGTTGGAGAACTACTTCGCGGCTTTCAGATTACAGACGCAACAAGGCCCAACTCTCGAGTTTCGAATTCAACTCAAGATGGAACAAAAGGTGATAGAGAGATACTACTCATTGATGCCAGCAGAAATACCCATAAGAGAGCTCAACTACCGTCTGAACGAAGACGTCACTCACAACTGTTTCGAATCATTTCAGAAAGTTGTGGACAATCTGGACTCTCAATTTTTGAAAACCCGAAAAGCGCGAAAGGAGCCATTTGAGTGGGACTGGCTGAAGAAGCCAGAATGTACTATTGGGATTAACGAGATCCAAGGCAGACTCGACGAGATGATAAATTGGGCGGCAAAAGAGCCGCTGATTGGTCCGGAGTTGCAGGGACGACTGCGCAAGCCCAAAGAATTCTACTAGTGAAATGATTTCAATCTGAAGAACCACTGAGTTCTGGCTAGCTGGTTAGTGAGAACCATGTTCGACACACAATTTCTAGATACTTACACTTATAAGTAGTCTTCAACGGGTCACAGAGGAGAGGTTCTGACATTAGAAGCGTTCAGGATCCGCAAGCCGCGAGATCGTGGCTCATTGAGTGGCTCGGTCCGAGGAGCCAACAGCAGAATCAAGCATCCGTTAATTGCGTTCGGTTAAGCCGTATTTGGAGATTGAATTTCAGGATTTGACTTTAATAGCTCCTTCTTCCTCAATGCCCCTCACCAAATCCTCGCTAAAGTGCGGGGTTCCCCCTATTTTGTCGGCTGAACTTCGGCTGACTTGAACTTCAACATCGATTGTTACCTGTAACTTGATATTTGCAAAACTCTAAAGAATTAACTCAGTAGCTTCTGCACAACCATATCCCCTCGATTCAAAGAGTTTCTTGAGCGTACATTTCTTGTGGTTTAGATTTGATTGTACTGGTAGAAAATGCGTGGAATACGGAATTAGGTGGCCAAAATAATTGAGATGCCCATGTAAATTCTCTCACGAAATGCTACATTAGTTAATAATTATTAGATTTAAAATCTTATCTCATCCCCGACCTCCCCCCTACACCAATGCTCATGGCAATAGAAACACCGTATTTGCGCAGTCGAGGGCCTGAGGTCTTATTTTCAGGCCAAATAGTAAATAGGAAATACAATTCCAGCTCATGAGTTAGTATTTACCTTCGTTGATTGAGCAAGGTTATCTCAGCTAACTTCGGTCTCATTTTCGTTTTCCCTTCTGGAACGATACTTGGTAAAAGATTCAAGTACTCCTCTTATTTAACTCTTCCTGGCGATTTCCCAACTTCCACTATTTCCACATGAGAAGGCCTACCTAGTGAAATAATTCGAACTTCAAAACACTTACCGGGCAAGTATGAGTCATTCTAAGTTGACAAGTTATACTTATGCATTCACCTAAATATTAAACTTTTCAAAAAAAAAAAACCCCCTTACAAGGGGCTCTAGCTTAAAATAGAGTTTAGCGTATGCTGAATGCATTAAATTTGTGCTTGATGCTCGATACTATTTAACCAATGGCTAATTCAAATAATTTAGGTCTTATCTGTCATTCATCCACTAGTAACACTAATCCTCGCTTAGGGTCGCTTGCAGTTGTTAGTACGATTTGTTCCGATCAGCCTGTGAATGCAATTCATTCATGAATAGACTAGTCTATTCATAGATCAACTGGGTTTACGAAGCAACTAGTTGATTCCTGAATAGCCCTAGTTGTTTCATGAATCGAGTTAATTCATAAATTGACTAGTTACTTCGTGAACCTAGCCCTAAAAAAATTTACCTCTTAAGGGGCTCTCACCGCTCCCCAAACCCCCGGCTAATCCTAACCACTAACCCTAACCTCCTAACCTTTACCTACGTTTCGCTCTATCGGGGGTCTTTGACAGTGAGGGTACGACAGGATGGGTATGACAGCGAGGGTGCAACAGCGAGGGTACGATAGCGAGGTAAAGCCTATAGTTCAGGGATTTAGAGTTCTTTTACACCCTAAAATCTAGGAGCAGTATTAGTATTCACTAGTGAACTAGATTTACGAACTAACTATATTTATTCATGAATCATCTAGTTGATACGTGAATCTAGTTAATTGGTGAATGAGCTTGCTGATTCATGAATCAGATTCACGAACTGATGGGAACAGATTAATATGCTTAGTGCGTCTCCTCACCCAACTTAATATTTTTGCGTATTCTCTCAAGCATTCCATAACATCAACCAGTCAAAGCGCATTATCATGGTAAGTCAACAGACCTCTTTTTGTACGTCGCGATATTCTCATCAATCTTGAGCCTGTCTTACGGCTTTTTGAAACGATTATCATGCAAAAGATTCAAACCATGTTATGATACACGATAGGCAAAGCAGCCCTCCTGTCCTTGCAGTTCTAACTTAAATATTTGCCAGACATTTATCCCAAATATGACCGAAGACATTAAAACCCGAACCTACTTAGAACCAATGTCCTCCTCAGAGTCCTCAGCCAAAACTACAATCCTTAGTAGACCGAATTCGGATTCTAACAAAGGCATTCACGACACTAACACCGAGAATGGCGGCAAAGACGCAAACAACTATGACTCTGCTAAAGGATAAGACTTTGTTGAGAACTACAAAGTAAAGAGGCCTAAGGAAAACGAGAAAACCGGCGACATCATTCTAGCGGGTTTCATGGCCCAAGATTTAGGGTTCCTGAATAACCTTACCCGAGAAGCGCGTCAAGAAGTGTTCAGACATCTAATCCTGATTCCAGAAGTCAACCTCGCTGAACTGGCTACCTTTACAGCTTCAAACGCTAGCACGCGCACTCCCCCACAAGATCAGAAAACCTACTATCTCCTGGAAAAAATTCCGCCAGAGATTCGAAAGCAGATTTTCAGCTATCTTCTAATTATAACTCACTGCTGGGTGATCGAGCCTCGATCGAGAAAGACGACTCGTGGGGTTCCGAACGTGACTATGGCCTATCTGCAGCTTTGCTCACCACTTGTCGAACCATAAACGAAAAAGCTACTTGACGAGATTTGGTCCCCAATGCTAAGCAGAACAAGCTTGAGGTGAATCTAGTGATTTCCATTGTGACTCACTCTCCTAAAATCTAGGAGAATGAGGGTCTATATATACACGATCTGGACCCCCGAAGGGGGCAAGGCACGTGATTTGCCTCTAAATTGCCACTGCTCTAGAGGCTTCTAGAGCTTTCTCAACACCTAAACCACCAATTCTTCTTGCTCGATCACGAAGAGAGTCAGAAACTGGCGAGTGATAATCTCTGGTAGGCGGCGCCAGCCCTTTCATGACCCACCATACAGCCTCGATGATTTTTGTCGGGCAATTTGCCTCGATCCGTCAAGTTCTTTGGAAGTTTTGATCATTCCGAAAGGGATTGAGTCCAAGAAGGAGGAATATTACTCGATACAGTTAGGAACCCTTCTTGAGTCCCTAAGACTTTTCTTAAATTTGAAAAGTTTCGCTCTTCGAGACGCAACCAACTCTGAAGTACCCAAATTCATCCACGACGGTTTTGAAAACAGACGAGCTCAAGGCTAGTATAGCAACCAAAGCCGGGCCTCGCAGCCACAGTTTAGAACTCATATGCTAGACAATCCAGCACTTGAAGCCGAGCTACATCAGCTTGTGAAGGGAAGCACACCGATAGAATTCTCCTACATGTACAAATCTCTCCTGGCATATGCCCTAGCATTTTAACGACACCCCCGTTTTCGAGCAGACTTGGAAGCTTATCACACATGGATTACGGACTCTATCGGAGAAATATCGTGGACACAACGTGACTAGAGCAGTGAATTCTCCGACTTAAGAAAAAATCATATTTGGAGTATTTTTCGTGAATTGCGATACCCGCATCACCATCCCATCGACGGCACAGAAGCGTTATTCTTTAAGTCTGGGCGCTCTGATTTGCTTGAGATTCTTGAGCTCCAATATCAACCGATTGCAAAAGCTTCTGCCACGCTAGCTAATTTCATCAAAGAGCAAAAGCGGCCACATAAATTGCTCGCGGTTCACGGTAGAAGAGGAAAAGAACGGCTCCATGTATCTAAACGCACATTGGCTGAGGGTATTCTATATTTGGAAAAATATCCGGTAGCATTCAAGAATGCGCACTTTCCGACAGTCGATCTAAGAGCAGATTACAAGCTTTACCAAAAATTATTCAACAACTACTACTATTCTATCTGCCCAGCCGAATCTGCGATAAAACGCCTCAACACCCTTCTTGACGACGAGGAGTATGCGGATTTCTACGATCTTTTCAGACAAGCTGTCGACAACCTAGATACGCATTGCCTCACTATCCGCAAAGCTCGAACAGAGCTTTTCAAATAGGACTAGCTTAACAACCCCAAACACGCTATTAACCTAGATATTTCTACATTCCTTCTTGACGAAATAGTCAGTTGGGACGTCAACGAACCAAACCTTAGCCCGGAATAGAAGCTGGAATATTGCAGCTATTATGACAACTACCACAGCGACCATGGTGGTAGCTATGGGGGAGGAGATGGAAAAATTACCAAGATTGCTACTGATGCAGAATTTTGTGGACCTGTTAAGGATTAGAAGTTTAGTTGGACAGTAAGTAGTGATGAGGCAAAATGTTGAGGGCAGAATGGATTACGCCTGCAGAATTCGGTCACACTCAGCTGTTAACCTTATGATATTTGGTCTTTGGGAAATAATCTCAAGCATTTAGAAGAATAGAGGAGTAGTCCGGTGTTTAAGATTATGACTTGAGATTTCATATCAGACAACTCTTTTCAAGGCTTCCGTTACTTCCATAATCTAATATAATGAGTGTTTCCTTGCAAAAAAAAATGGAGCTCTTAATTACACAAATTTACAGTGATATAAGCCTTTTTCTCTTGATCTAGGTCTCTAATGCTCGAGAAAAAAGTCACTTTTGAATAATTTATGCTCTTTGTCACTTGTGTGCCCATAACACTTCAAAAACTAAACACTATACCGCTGTAAAATACTACAACAATAGAAGGAGTATGAACTCATTTATACTAACTTGACAATTGATCGGATCCCTTCATGTTTATATTCGTGGCTACTTTATAACTTTCAAGTGTTTTGATGCAGTTTTTGTGTTGTGAACTACCAAATACTTGAAGGGATAACAATTGCAAATTTTTGGAACTTTCCATTCATCGGAAGAAATGAGGATGATTAATTATATTACGTGGAGTTCATGTTCATTTAAGTCTAACTATAGCTAGGAAATAACCTGTGCTATCTGTAAAATGTCGCAAGTGTTGTGGTTACGTGTAAGCATTTATTACGAGCTATAATTTTCGAACAAAAGACAAAGAAAGGTTTTCCAAATAAAAAATAGCCACAAAAGGCAGGGGAGCTCATTAGAAAATTTCCTGAGGTGAGATTCAAGACGTTCAAAAGTATCTTTTACATGGTGATAGAGAGGAACCTCGGCTATCATTCACCCTGATTCGATCGAGGACTAGAAATCCACCATTCTAGTTTGCTTCTTTCATCTTGTTTATAAAAGTCTTGATGCGAAGCAAAATTTAAACAAAGATTAGGATCTTAACGCGCCTCGTGCCTTCGGCCAACAGACGCTCCTCATCAAACAGCACTTTTAAGCAACCCACAAGTGAGATACTCAAGATAGATTTTAATTAAGTTGAGTTTCTCATTCACGAAGACCCTAACACCATCGACATCACCCCCACTAGTTCAAGAATACCACCATACACTACTGGGTTTGAGCCAACCGACATGCGCTACCGAAACTCTCCTGACATACTTGTGTTTGGTGATGGTGTTCAAGGGGTTCAGCGCAAGAGGAGTATCCCAAAATTCCCCGATTCAGCTTTTGATCTTCCGTACACAACTCTTGACAAACCATCCCGCTCTGCCAGCATTCTTGCAAGCGCGATTAATACACCGGCCTCTTCGGAAACCAGCAAAGCTTTGCCTTCGCGCCCACCAGAGTCTCAAGCGGCAGAGAAAAGAGCTGCGGATGTTTCCTTTTCATTCATTTTCGCGACCGCCGAGGAAGAGCCTAGCACTACCTCCAGCAATAATTTCGAAGGAAAGTTAGAGGAAGAAGGAAAGAAGCTTGTATTTGGCAGCTTTAATAAAGGAGATCCCGAATCTGCAAAGACAAACGTTCCGCCTGAGCTCTTCGCGCTTGATCTGCCTGTTGAGGAGCGAGAGAGAAGACAACCGGAGTACGTGTTGGCAAAGTCAAAGGAAGAAATCGATATGAAAAAGTGCCGAGCCGAATTATTATCTCCATTTGAGCGTGCATTGAGGTTGTCAAGAGAGGATCAGGAGGACTGGGCAATTCCACTTACTCGTAAACAAATGAGGATGCAAATGGAGTATATGGAGGACTTGACCCAGGCTGAGAAGAAAAGTAAGACGAAGCCAAAGCTCGATGAAGAAGAAGAGAAATTTTGGGCCGAAGGTGCTGATGATGATGGCGAGGATCAAGAGTTTTTGGAGAATGAAAACGAAGGTGACGACGAGGCAGATGATGTTAGGGAGGACGAGGTTGAGTTATAAACACGAAGTGGTAACGGGATGTGACAGGTCCGCTTAGGGAATAATACCATTGAGGAATTGAGAGCACCATCGCCGATAGGACCCCAAGCTCATTACTTTGCGGTTGAATAGTCAATATTAATAAAGCTCTCTTATTTGAGAAAACATTCAGAACTGAACTGTTTACATTTGTCTGTAATTTCAATGCTATGGGCAAACCTTGAATCGTGATCTGCATCTCATGGAGCATTTATCTTTCAAATTTCCGAATTCAAAAAGCAATATTCATGAACTTAATAAACAAAACTCTCCTCCCCAACAAAAACTGCGTAGACACCACCGGAAACAGACATAGTTTTAGGGTTTGGTGACCATTTCTTGAATGTTGGAATAGTAACTCTGGACCTAGATGGTGACGACAAATCTAAACGAGGTCTCCTTTTCGAAATAGGAGAAGGGTCACGGCTATCATCGGCAATGGCTCGGCACGTTCCGTCCTAGCCAGGGAAACAACATTTCTTGTTCACCTCACTTCAATTTTACCTTCATCACGAAAATCTTGTGCTCACATTACACTCTCTCAACAAGGCCGACAACGTTCCTGGGCTTTTTGGCAGGGATCATCAATGAGATACATGCTGTGAATGCAAACGATTGGGCGTGCCAAATTGCCCGCCTTCTAGGTTTGATTCGACGGGGTTAAAATGCTTGGGAAATTTGATTCGGAGCTCAGCACCACGCCCGTTCTTTTCTGATCGAATCCAATCATTAACTGAGTGCTAGTGAACTCTTTTTTCCCTCTTTGTTTTGTTCTTGTTTTGCATGAAGTTTTTCTAGTGCGAAGTGCCAAAAAAAAAGAGTCCTCTAAGGTCAAGGACCGAGCCATGATGTCCCAAATGATTCCGATGCACAACGTACCGTTTGGTAGTAGATTATTGCTTTTCCATATAGGACTCCAGTTTTTTGCTGTCATACAACGGGAGGAGCTGATTTGTATATTTTGGTCGATACAAAACTTGTTCTATATACGTGATAGATGGCTACAATGTCGTCTCCTTATTTGCTTTTAATTGTTATCCATATACTGCTTTGTTTTGTCCCGAGGTGTTTTGGGATGTTTTATATGACCTTTTATTCCTCAAGCAGCACAATTTTCGGTAGAATTAGTGGTAAAGTGCATCTAATTCTGATCCCCGCCTTTGGTGTATCTAATGAAACCTCGTACACAGCCAGCCAGCTTGTCGGCGTGGAGAGAATATGAACAGCCAGCGCGCGGATAATAGTTAAGCGATACCGTTGTGACTTCAAATTCAATATCAACTGTTCCTTTTTCACCGGATTACTAGTCCTGACTCACCGCCTAATTAAATAGACCAGAGTTCATCTGGCAAGGCCATTCGATAGAGAAATCAATCGTCGCTGGCTTGGGTATCGCTTACTTCCACTTTGTCTAGCCTCTGACGAACTCAGCAACTTTAAATTCCGCGTCTTCATTACTCGCAACTTAACAGTGCAACAAATCTTCCAAACTACCTGTCGACAACATGGATTTCCAGAACCATTATTCCGTTCTCGGCATCATGCCCAACTGTACACCCTTGGATATTACAAAAGCATATCGCCGACTCGCTCTCGTCCACCATCCCGACAAGAACCGCAACAATCCCGGAGCCACAAAGTTCTTTCAAAAGATCTCGAGCGTAAGTGTCTGATTTCTTTAGCTATTGGCCAAATCACCACGAAGCCGCCTTTCACATGTTACGAAAAAGTTGAAAACGCGGTCTCTTCTGCACCATTATCACCTAAAGCATGCTGGAATTGGAATGTGCTAACTCGCTGCTCTTACAGGCTCACGACACTTTGAAAGATCCAGAGAAACGACGACGATTCGACTCGCAATTACGCGAACGCAAAAAGACCTCAAGTTATGAGCAGCCAAGAGCTTACACTCAGCCTAGTTACGATGAACCAAGTTACCGCCAGTCAAAGGCTTACGAATCGAGTTACAGCACCCCCAAGGAATGGGAAGATTTTGCAAAGCGAGCAAAAGAGGCCAGAGAGAAAGAAACCTGGGAATCGAGATACAGCACCCCCAAGGAGTGGGAAGACTTTGCAAAGCGAGCAAAACAGGCCAGAGAAAAAGAAGCCCGGGAAAAGGAATACTCTTACTACGGAAAGTTCAAGGCTGAGACTAAGGCTGAGACGAAAAAGCGTCAACACCATGATCTTTTTGAAAAACATAAAATGTGCCTCGAACAGCTTCAGCGCCTCCGAACAGAGCAAAGTTGCTTGCGCAAGATGTGGATGCAAGCTGCAGTTAGTGAGACACCGGAAGGATTTGAAGACTACAGAGATTTCGGTGGCGACGAGCAAGAAGTGAAGATTGCTATCCAAGCAAAGATCGATGTCGCGCTGGCTGAAGTTAATACTAAGATGGCTGAAATCAAGAAACAAACTCTTGAGTTAAGCAGAGTGGCTAACGAGCTACATTATGGAGCGTGATTTGGGGTAAACGGAGACCTGTCATTAGCAATATTGCAGAAGCGTAGGCGGAATTACTTTGATGATGACTCCAATAGCTCTCGTCCAGATGCACTTGCAGTTGCTTCGATTTTACGAATACCCTACTTGAAGGAGGTTCGTATCAAAACATGCATAATATGATGATCAATTTATTTCAAAGGAGAAAGTATGTAAAAAGGCTGTTTCCTAGATGTTTTTTTTCTTAGCGCCATCTTGGAGTATTTGTCATGTTTACTACGGCTGAAGTCGGCTGGCTCAGACTCGATTACTCGAGGGCTCACTCTTGAACAATACATTCATATAGATACCAATACACTCATAACGGATTTTCTAATTTTACCAATGCGCTCTTATCAACGTTGTGATATTTTAAGGCGAGCCTCTGATGCCGTATTCTCTATTCGATTAAGAATTTAATATTACGAAGCACTTAACCTACACTTCAAAACAATGAATTACCCATAAACTCAAATAACAATCAAAGTATCCGAGAGGAAGTAATAGAAAGGGAGAATTTTATGCGTGCACTTTATAGAAATGTCAATTTATTACGCCGAGATCGTGTGTTCTCTTTGAAGTGTTGTAGGTGAGTCCGTCGCACGGACCACTCAACTGTGAGAGCGACGCAGTACCCACCCTTTCGACCTATAACCTTTACCTTTAAACTTTCCATATCATTTTCTGTAGGCAAGCTTGAGCCACGCTTAAGGATTCATATCTTCATCTCTATCCAAATAGTTATATGAAGATCTCCTGTTAACCGTCTCGCGGTCCGCTCCGAGACAACAGGAAGAATGTGGGTATATATCATAAATAAAGAGGGATTTTGTGCCTATATAGCTCACTTGATTCTTAAGTGTGTTATATTGTCATCTAAGTCAGGAAAATATTGCAATTCAGTTTTGGAAGACATTGTAGAGTTATATGATTTTATTTTAATCAGCTATTCTAAAGTTCGAGTGGGGTATATTATGCTATAAACATGCATATAATGGGCATAACATACACGTCTAGCGCAGATGCTTGTATTGCAATGTGAAGATGTTAAGATAGAAAATTGGCTTCAGATTCATCAGTAACTTTTTCTACGTCAAAGCCAGGAAATAATTTTCATATCGACCGTATCAAAAGGAAAATTTGGAATTTAGAAAATGCAAATTAGAAGCGCAATGGATTATACTTCTAGAAAACAGGACATGGGCTCACCTTCCCTGCATAGATCCTCCGATCGATCCTCCTCCCGAGCCTCCTCCCGTTCACTTCCGGATCTGCAACCTTGCTGAAAAGCCAACCCCTGTTGTCACACGAATCCCCCTCCACCAACTTTTACTGATTTCGTACTTCAATGCATTCGGCGCCCACACGTTGATTACCAATCAGATTTCTTCATCCAACTCTGGCCCTGTATCCTCATCCGGTATCACCACCTCACCCCTCCGCTTCACAGTACAAAAGTCAGAACTCAACTCCTCCTCCTTCCAACCAGCCCCCATAACAATAACTCTCGGCCAGGGTACGACAACCAAGAGCTCCTCCTTCGGGACCCTCAATCCCTTCAAGAATCCCAACATCTCTTCAATATGCTGATTGATCATAAACGGGCCGCGCACATGAATCATCAGTTGTTTCAGTGCAAACATTTTCTTAAGAAGGAAACAAGTCGTTTCCCAAGTGGCAATATCCCATGGTGGAGGCACGTTCGTCATCCACGCACCAGACTCATCGCGCTGGAACGTCTCGTCGTCGCGGATTTGCCAATGTAGTGCGAGTGAGCGGATGGAGGAGAAGCGCTGAGGGAGAATGGTGCGTTGGAGGTCGCAGAGATTATCGTTCTGCAAAAGGCGGAACTGGTTGGTTGTATAAAGCAAATGGATTGTCTCGTTGTATCTGCGGTCCGAATTAGCCAGAAAGTCCAAGAAGGTGGAAATACAGGGGGAACTTACGTTTGCCGGCACGTTTTTATCAGTGAAGAAATACGGCTAGAGGTATTTGAGGTCCCGGGAATTTCGGATGCCTCTTCGTTTTGTAGTGAGTGGATGAGGCACCCTTGTCCTCGAGATATTGCAATGATGTGGTTGCTAATGGTATACCTCCATATCCTTTGGCGGACATTTGGAGGGAATTTAGTGAGGATTGTGCATTTGCTTTGGGGGTGCTTGTATTGGAAATGCACTTCTGTTCTCTCCGTGCCTGCATCTACATCAGTAATAACAACGTTGTATGCATCTTCTTCCTCCAGGTCCAAGAATTTGAGAGAAAGCGGCTTCTTTCTCACTTGATCTAGGGGCTGAGGTGCGTTTTCAACCCTTCGCCTTTGAAACTCTATCTCTTTGGCCTCCCTTTGCTGATTCCTCTCCTCTTTGTCGATTGCTGGTTCTGAAACTCCCATATCCATTTGGTCTGCTGTATTTTGCGAGTGTATTCCGTTTGAGAAATGTTGCATGCAATGTTTGATGTAGCTTGCTACCCAGACAGGACCGAAAACGATGCAAAGTGCTGCCTTTGGAAAAATTTTCCTTCCGCCAGGCCTTGCTTTTGTATGTGATTGACTATGTTGACTTGTGATTTCCAGAGTGCCTAGTTCTGGATAGAGCATCCTTCCATTTATAGGAGGGAGAACTTGTGTCGTACATTGATTGACATTCGAGAGAAGCCACGGTTAACAAGGAAAACAAGATAAACACATTATCGTAATTTGAGGAGCAAACTCTAGAGCCTCGAGTAATGTTGTAGTATTGTCATACAGAAACCTTATTTTGTGCTTATAGCTATGTGACTTTCACGTACCTTTGGAGGGTGCCTAAAGCCCCGCAGCTCGCGAGGAATGGCGTTATGAGGAGAAGCAGGAGTGATCTGAAGCTGGCCCGGTGCTCCTGGTTGTTACCTAATGGAGAAAATCCGAACAATGCCTTGTCTCGAGATACATAGCCACAAGGATAAATCCTGTCGTATAGGTGGTACGTAAATATTGACGTCGAAAGTCTGCCTGAGGAAAGAACTCGCTTGCGTCCTGCTCACGTATAAAGGGGCACAAAACTCTTCATTATGCTATTGATGTGAGAGAAGGGACATATTTGAATAAGTAGCCGTCTAAATGAAAATGATTACCCAGAGATTGCACAGTAAAACCCAACGTTTCCATTAATTCGTGAATATGCTTTGCGATAGTCAATTAATTTATCTGCAATTTTCTGTATCATTTGCAAGAATCGAAAATCGAAGTTTGACGTTTCTTTGTATGAAATCCGCACCCAAGACAACCCTTAAAGCGTGTCTATCATTGTAAGAAAAAGATGGAAAGGAATCCGGACAGGCTGACAAGAGGAATGTGTCAATTGAAGTAAGATGCGTTGCTCAGCTGAGCTTTTGGAGTTGAAAGTCAACCTATAAGAGATATAAAAAGAAAGAGACTGCCTATTGATGACATGACATGGCACTGCACTGCTGTAGCGTTGACAATACCGCAAAACTTGTGCAAAAAGACGAAAGAAGATTTGTGGTGTTACAATCATAAATCCCAACCACATGCAGTCAAGGAAGCTTGGTACCGTAACATGCCAATTGAACCAGCTACTGGGGTTTCTGCGTATGAATAGAAGTAAAATCAAGGCATTATTACGCTGCTGGATCATGGCGCATAAGAGATAAGAAACACAACAAGGAGATGCGGCGGTATTATTTCCTCAGTTCTGTAAAATTATATTTGAGTCCTCATGCTAGCCTTCTTCTCTGTCCATTTCATCGCGACCTTTCTTGCCACCTTTCGCTGATCTCCTACCTTTCAGTACTGAGCCCTTCTTTCCTCGGTCCTCGTGAAGATTTTTCATCTCGTTTCTTGCATGTCGTTGTGCCTCTTCAACCCGTGCTTTGAACAACATCACCTCTTCCTTTTCCGTATCATACTCCTTCTGCTTTTTGCCGAGGGCAGCTTCTATTCGTAACCAAATCTCAACATCATATTGTGTGACTATGCTGATAGCGTGCCCAGATTTTCCCGCTCTTGCAGTACGACCGACGCGATGGATGTATGTCTTGCTGTCTGGCGGCAAATCATAATTGAGCACTACGTCCACAGAGGGAATATCAAGACCGCGTGCTGCAACATCGGTCGCTACTAGTATTTCCCGCGAGCCAGCCCGAAATTTGTTCAGAGCTCCCAAGCGGGCCGACTGCGAGAGTTGGCCGTGTAAAGGAATGGCGCCAAATCCAAGGGTTCTTAAAAGAATGGCCAAACGTTGTGTTTCATTCACGGTGCGGGTGAAGATGATGGCTGATTGACCAGCAAACTCGTTTAGGAGGAAGACTAAATAGGTGTCCTTGTGCGGATGAGGAATGAAAATGTAGCTTTGCAGCAACGTCGACACGGTTTGATATTTATTGCTGCTGATGCTGACACGAAGCGGGTCTTTCAAACTCGCCCTTTGTAGACTTTCGACTTTCGAGCTCATTGTCGCCGAGAAAAGATATGTATTCCTCTCCCTTGGTAGTACCTTCAAGATCTTGTCAAGAATTGGCCCAAAGTCTAGGTCGAGTAGTCGATCGGCTTCGTCCATGACAAGATATTTTAGAGATCGTAACGAGAATCCTTTGGTGTTCTCCAAATGATCCAGAAGTCGCCCAGGTGTTGCCACGACGATGTGAGGTTTTTTCCCTAGCGCAATCGATTGAGGAACCATATCCATCCCACCGACTATGACGGCGCATCGTACCGAGATCAGCGATCCTAGAGCCTCAAAAGCTTGTGAGATTTGATATGCCAATTCTCGGGTAGGAGCAAGGACAAGGCCGAACAGAGGCTGCGGTTTGTCAAGTAAAGCTTGAAGTATAGGCAGAGCAAAAGCAGCCGTCTTTCCACTACCAGTCTCGGCCAAACCAATTAGATCTCGACCTTGTAAAGCCAGCGGTATCGATTCGGCTTGGATGGGTGTTGGTGCTTTGTAGCCTAGGGCGGTGCATGCGTCGCATAATGAGTCGATGATACCCTAATAGTACACATTAGATGCTGACTCTCTTCAATCGAAACACTGCTGCCTGTGATCTTACCAAGTCTTTGAAAGTCTTCGTGGGTACTTCCTCGCCCTCTAATGGTGGCTGTGAAGGGCCGGGTGAGGATTCTGATGTGGGATCAGGCGAGGCTGACACAGGCGGGATCTCTCGTGCTACATGTTTCTTGTGCTTCTTCTTGAGCAGCCCGGAAGGGACATATTCGTCGACCTTTCTCCGCTTCACTGAAGACATGGTTGTGCAGGACTTGATTGCGAGTGGGAGTGAGTGGTATGGGCGAGAAAGGCGAGGGTTGTGGAGAAAATAAAATATTTATCGGCTTATCGAGGTCTCGCTTCTGATTGGCTGCGCAAAAGTTCCAACCCCGAAAATATTCTGCCCTCCGTTCGCCTTTCACCCTCCCCGAATCAATCCTCATTCTACAACACGCAAATACACAACAATAATAATAATGGCACGACCAAAGGTCAAGAAGCGGACCCATCAGGGCGCGAGCAATGGCCCTTCCGGAAAAGTGCCGTCTGCGAATTCGATATCCCGCACCCCGAAAAGCATGGTCATTCGAATTGGAGCTGGCGAGGTTGGACCCAGTGTAAGCCAGCTTGTGAAAGATGTCCGATCAATGATGGAACCCGACACGGCGGCGAGATTGAAGGAAAGAAAGGCCAATAGATTGAGGGACTATCTCACCATGTCCGGTCCATTGGGGGTCACTCATCTCATGCTCTTTTCGAGGTCGGAATCGGGGAATACAAACATGAGACTAGCTATTACTCCGAGAGGACCAACTTTACACTTCCAGGTAGAAAAGTACTCGCTTTGCAAGGATGTGCGAAAAGCCCTGAAACATCCGAAAGGCGGCGGAAGGGAGTACACCACTCCACCTCTGGTAAATCCTCTTCCTTGTTCCTTGGAGGCTTTGCTAATTATTGCAGCTTGTCATGAACAATTTCACATCTCCTGCAACCGAGTCTGAATCTAAGAATAAAATTCCCAAACATCTCGAATCTCTCACTACGACTGTCTTCCAATCCCTCTTCCCACCAATCTCCCCACAAACTACCCCACTCACCTCGATCCGACGAGTTATGCTATTAAATCGCGAGCTGCCCAAAGACGGAGAGGATGGATCCTACGTTCTTAATCTCAGACATTACGCAATCACAACAAAAGCTACTGGCCTCTCAAAACCTTTGCGAAGATTAAATGCTGCCGAGAAATTGTTAAATTCCCAGAAAGCGAAAGGCAAGAAGGGTGGCCTGCCGAACCTTGGGAAGCTGGAGGACATCGCAGATTATATAGTTGGAGGAGCAGATGGTGCAGGTTACATGACGGACGCAACAAGCGGCAGTGAAGCCGATACGGATGCGGAAGTAGAAGTGGTAGAAACAAGAACCAAAAAACTCTTATTGAAAAGGCAAAAGGACCGTGAAGATGGCAAGAATAAAACCTCAGGCAACGGCGTTGAAAAGCGGGCTGTAAAGCTTGTGGAATTAGGGCCTAGAATGAGACTTCGGATGACAAAGGTCGAAGAAGGAGTCTGTACTGGCAAAATCATGTGGCACGAGTATATTCACAAGTCCAAAGAGGAGATCAAGGAAATGGACAAGGTATGGGGGAAACGAAGGCAAGAAAAAGAAGCCAGGAAGCGAATTCAAAAAGAAAATGTCGAGAAAAAGCGGAAAGCTAAAGGTCTTGGTTCGAAGGATGAAGAAGGCGAGGACGACGAGATGGACGTCGATGAGTGGGATTCAGAAGGCCTCGAGGGAGATGCGGAAATGGAATTGAACGAAGAAATGGAGACGCAGGGCGAATGGGAAGATCAAGAAGAAGAAATTGCTGTAGGTTGATCATGAACCAAAATAGACAAAATCAAAACAAGTTCTTTCCCGTAGCCCACGGGCATTGATTCAAGCTTGATCGAGTTGCGTCGATATTTATATTCTCACTACGATCGCTCGGTACAACCTCAGTACAATTTATTTCAAAATTTGGGTTATATCATTATCACTTATTCTTCTATTTAGCCTATTTCTAGCAAGGACAGTTCCAGCTAAGAACCAAATCTACCTCACTTACCAGCCGAAGTGTTTCTTGAGGAAAACATCTCTCATCACAGCTATTATATCATCCTCGCTGACTTTCTGCACTTTCTCCGAGTCACGAACAATGTTGTATTCATGGTTGCAAACCGGGCAGCATTTATGTTTCAGATCGCAGAAAGCCTCCTGTGCGCATTCTAGGCCAAAAGCATGCTCGCAGGGAAGTATACATCCTTTCCGACTCTCGCAAGGATCTTCGGCATTCTCAAGCAGAGAATCAAAGCATATCCCGCACTTCCGTTGATGTTCTGAAAGCTCGGGACTTGCATGTTTTTGAGGAGTGGATTCAACGGCTCTTTGGAGTCGATGAAGTAGATGGACTCTAAAGGGCTAACGCCTTTGATCATTTCGTCGATGTAGATGTCATGCTCGAGTTGCTTCTTTCCGCGGGCATCAAGTTCATTTGCGTGCTTGAGAAAGAGTCTTCTGTGTTCCCATAACTCGAGTATAGAGTACCGGGTAGCATTCTTGTCAACGGCATATCGACCTTTGGCATATCTGAACTTTTCCCAGAAAATCCTCGCATTCATATGCCAGCATTTTGATATCGTACCACCCGTTGCACAATCCTCTGCAGACCGGGCATTTGTGCACAAATTCCCATCGAAAAACCGGTTCGCGTTGTTGACAGGCCGGGTTGGTTGAGGGGAGCTCAAAACGAACAATATGTCCACAAAGATAGAATAACTGTTCTACTTGGCTACGGCACATTCTGAACTTTGATTTCCTCGTTTCTTGCTAGCTCGCTAGCTTTTGGATTGATGATGCGAAGTGATTTCTAGAGAATATGTCGACGCCTTAAGTAGATACCTTTCCCCCCTATCTTAGAACTCACCCACCAATAGCTCAGACATTCAGAACAGGATATCTCTTCGATAAAGGGAGTTCGAACTGTCCAGAGGTTCCACCGACTTTCGTAAATGTAAACAATAAGCATTGTTACGAACAAACGTTGGACGCTTTGTTTGGCCTCTTACCATTGTGAAAGGAAGGCTGTTTTAGTTGCAGCCAGAGACAACATTTCAGAACTTTTCGATCCGAAACAGTCAGGGGAGAAACATGGGTTGAGCACAATGCAAACTCCGCTACAAAGAAATTTCCTATTGAAGGGTTACAGGTGATAGATTACTTCGATAATTCAGCAGCCTGTGCCACGTATCCACTAATAACACTTCAAAGAATAAAACACATACTACCTGAGCCTTTTAAGTTTAAAGACATCAATATAACTAAACTTTGCGCGTAACAAAATCTATAGAAACGGAGCCCCAAGAGTTTTGGGGATCACGTGCAAGCAATGTTAATATCACAAGATTCCCGTATTATTGAAATTCAATCCCGCAAGAATCCTGTGATACTGAATTTCTTTAAAACATACTTGACCACAGACACTGAATCTCGGTTTTCTCAATTTCCAGGGGTCCCATAACATAGTTTTAACAATTTTTAGTTTATTATTCTTGTTATTACTTGTGTAATGCATTTTCTCTGAAAACTGGGCCATCTGCTATTTTGTTAAATCGTAAAACAAATGACAAAAACAGTCTTAAAAATATTTTCTGATTTAGTTCATTCTTTTGTCTTTCCAAAAGCGCTAATATCCTTTTCAAACGAATTTCAGTGCCTTTCTCTTTAGAAGAATATATGTTTTCTATTTGTTAAAAATAAATACTGAAGTGTTTTAATTGTGCCTTTGAGTTTAAACCCTGCGCATAGATAATATCTATTTCTTTGTCTCTGATCCGCTCAATATTTTGTGCTGAAACACCGATTCAGATTGTTCTAGTAACAAAATAATTGTTTAATCTAAAGTGGTTAAAGAAAGCACTATTAACATCAAATAAATCTTTTGTCAAATATATGTTCTACTATACTCTAGCATAACGTCATATAGCTTTTGGAGATGGAACAGCACGTTGAAGCAGAACAACACTTGATCAAAAAGTAGTTAAGTAGCTTAACCTTACCAACTC
The DNA here is from genome assembly GCA_013054445.1 of Cudoniella acicularis. NCBI lineage: Eukaryota > Fungi > Ascomycota > Leotiomycetes > Helotiales > Helotiaceae > Cudoniella > Cudoniella acicularis. The sequence continues at coordinate 40,256 of JAAMPI010000084.1, read as the reverse complement.
TCATCGCAATCTTCAGCAGCTTTCTCATCTTCCAATTTGTCAGTGTAACAAACTCGTAGATTCTCATTTTTCAATCAATTGCTTTCACAAAGTAACTAATCTAGCCTTTCGAGATTCCCCAACCCGAAAAGAAATCTACCAACAATCACCATTAACAATGGCTGAAATGGCTGAAAAGGCTGCTAAAATGTTCCAGAAGGTGGGGAAAAAGCTTTCACTGGGAAAGAAGCCGGAAAATATATACACTCCAGAACCAGACCCGTTCCATCATGACGAATCCGAACTAGAAGACCGAGGTTTCTGTTCGAGTTGTTCAGCAACGCATGAACAATATATGTGCGGCCATTCCAAACGAACGAGAATCGATATGTGTTCAGACCATACGGGTCTCACTCCAGGCTATCCTGATCAGCACTACACACCGGTTGTGATAGACTACACAGAACATCTTTGCAAGCACTGTATCCAAGTTCGCACAGCAACCGAACACCTAGAGCAACTCCAAAAGGTTCGTTCCCTGAAACAGAAGAATTTCCTGCAGCGAGCTGAACATCAGCGGGACATCATCAGCAAGATGGGGGAAGCAAGGCGCATGACCGAGGAGGAGTGGCAAACAGAAAAAAGAACCTGGGGGGCTCTCTAAACAGAGGTAGTCTATAAATATATGAGTGATGAAGTAGCTCAGGCGGAGGAGGAAAAACTAAAGCGCACAATCCAAAGAGGCAAGGTTCACGCTAGAGAAAGAGTCCGACCAGTACTCCAAAGCGAAAACAACGGGCAGGAGTCTTCCAGTGAGGGAGGCCCGAGCTCCCTATAGACACCTTCTGCACTTACTTCAACACACACACACTCTCTCTCTCTCTCTCTCTCTCTCTCTCTCTCTCTCTCTACCCTCCCTCCCCCTCTCGCATCAAGGAGGGGAAGATGCCATACGATGCCTTCCAAGACTCAGAGAACTCAGAGAACTCAGAGTGTCAAGGAGAGAAAGCGCCAATCTCGTCTATTGAAGCTAGCAGAAGATGAACAGCGTACAGATGGAACGTCTATCAAAGACACGGACCTTAACAAATGGATTGCTCCACCCATCTCCTGGGGGTACGAGAACCTAATTCACATTGCGGTAAAACGATTCCGCGAGTTCCTCGAGATCATAGGTCCTAAAGATCCTCGAAGTAAGCTTCACCATCTTCTCTATTGCCATCAGGACTAACGATACTCTCTCGAAATCAAGTCAAGGTAACCGATCCTCAAAAGTACTTTTCCCTCGGAGCTCAACTCTTCTCCCTCGAAATCATCAAGCTCTTCACGCTTTACTTGGCTCGAACTTCGAGTGGAATGCTTGACGACAGGATCACGGTAAAGACGGTACAAGGTTACATCTCCAATACGATCTCTGCTGCTTACCGCTGTACCGGGAAGAAACAACTCGAACCGGAGGAAAGGAAACAGGTCTTTGTTTATATCGGGGTTCTTGGACACGACGGTGAACTCTCGAACAAGGTACGGCCGAAACACGTAGCCACGAGTAATGATCTTGATCTCTTGGTCGACGCGGCCTTCTCCGACGCATATAGCCTCAGTGTCAAGAGCATCAGAGTGGTGCTTAACATGGCTTTGTATATGAATCTTTTCGTGGATGTTTGTGGCCGTGGTTCGGACCTTGCTTGGGGCGGTCCGATGATTTCAGAGCAGGAAAATCATTGCCTTTGTTGGAACCATTGCCACTTCTACGTTGTTAACGTGGATGATGGGGACCGCGTCATCGCCGCCAACATCGATATCAAGTATCAGAAAGGTCAGCGAAGGAAAGACCTGCAGAAGACGGTCACCCTTCGTCTCCTTCCAGTAAATATGGCTATGCAGGACTCTTTACGTCTGCTTGCGACGCTGGCTCTTGTCGATGGCGTGTTCGGTCCTGGGGTTTCTTGGTCGAGCATTCTCGCTATCGATCCGGGTGAGCTTCAAATCAAATCAGGTCAGAATTGGCGCCTCCGATTTGCTAACTGGACGGCTCAAATCTAGGACCCCATACTCGGGAGATTCGGCAATCAGATGACTTTATCGAAGTCCCCGTTTTCCGTCCGCACGCGGACGACCACTTCGCAGTGGAAAACTTGGGGAAAGCTTAGTAGGCTTAGGTCGACTTTTAGGGTTTGAGCACAATGCCGTCCCTTACACGCTCCGGAGAGGCTATGCAAACATGCTCTACCTGAGAGCATCTGCGGAGGATCGAAGGTTTTTGATGGGTCACAAGACAAATTCGGAGATTTATAGCAACTATCACTCCGCGATCTCAATGGTTCACGTCCAGGAGCTTTTCCGTGACGTACGCGCTGTGAACAACGCTGAAATGGTTGGTCTTTCGCTTAATAGGATTCAGCATCTTCCTGAGACCATAAGCCCAGAAGGCTGGCAGACGATAGAACAAGATACCGAAGTCATACAATATAGTCTCGAGACCTCGCAGATGCGTACAAGTCTCTCGGAGCTGTACGGATCTATTGCTGCGGCAGTTCGTTCTAGTGATCAACGTGTCAGAGACCTAATCGCCGCAACTGCGCGCCTCAAGAACCGTCGAAGAGTACTTTTGAGACGCATCTATGGAGAAGAGTATCGCAAGCTCTTCACAGATCCCGGTCGCCCTCCAGTCCCCACTCCTTCCACGCCGATGATGATGATCGATCACCATTCTTGGCCGGATCTTGTACAGGTCGACGACCCTACTACCGAAGATAGTCGTGACTGGTTGCTGCATTTAGAGCAGGAAGAGGAATCGGCGGCACAAGAGTTAGCTGATTACCAGACTATTGTCGCCGAGGAGCCGACGGTCAGCGACGTCGAAATCGGCGGGCCCAATTCAAGCCTGATGGTGATGGACGATGTCATGCCGATGCCCACCAACCATTCTGCTGGCTTACCCCTTCAGCTTGCCGAAGGATCCGACATGATTCGGCTTCACAAAATCAATGATGGAAGTGCACGACCAAAGAATATGACTATCGCTCGAGTTCGAGAGGCAATGAGCTCGGGTGGTCTCACAGATGCAGCTCTTTCCGACATTATGGTTGAGGTCTTCTCTGCCACTCATAGGAGTGGGAAGTACATTCCGGGGGAAGAGCCTGTGCTTGGAACGTCTATCTGTCGCTTTTCTGGTGTTGATCTCTCACTGGACTGGCATGCCCCTGAAACTGCTCATAGCGCTCATGCCACCGTTCTTCGGCACGCCGCGAACGAGGCATTCGAGAAGCACCTCCTCCCTCTCGACGTGCCTTGTACTTATTACTCTCAAGGACCGACGAAGAGGAAGAATCCAAAGCTTTGTCAGTACAACAAATTCAAGACTCGCCGGCAGCAGATTAACCATGTCTGGGAGCATACATTACAGGCCCACAAACGACATCACGAGGTCGGAAACATTCCTCATGGAGAGTGGCATTGCTACTATAAGGGCTGTGCTGTTCTGACTTCTACGCCTTCCGATGCTGGGAAAGTTCCAAAAGTACTTTTGTCAACAACGTCGGTCTTTATGTCGAAACAGAGCTATCTTAGCCATTTGTATGAAGAGCATCGACTTAGTCCACGCGCTATTGAACCAGTACTATGGTGCGGTATATGTGAGCACTTCCTGGGGTGGGTCCAATTTGGCACCGCCCACGACGAGCATTTCGAGATGCACTGGGACGAGGTATGGAGTTTGGTTATGGAATACGGATATACCGGCCAGTTTGACAATGGGCGTCGAACGATCCCCTCTTTCTGCCCGTTCTGTCTTCATGACGAGAACCTTTCGCCTGTTGAGAGAATTTCAAAGACAATGAACCTCCTCTCTCGTGGAGACTACCAAAAGCACATAGCTGCGCATTTCGATGGCGTCGATTCCGGTTCAATTCTTCCTTGCCCTTGCTTTCCAAAGACCTGCTCTTATCAAGGCGAGATGACGCCTGCCGAATTGGAAAATCATTTGCGCACTGTTCATGGCATAGGGAGGGTTGAGGTATCACGATCAGAAGCGCGCAAGAACTTGAAAGTACTTTCCGAGAGACCTGCAAATGTTCAAGGAGGGGTGGAAGAGGAGAGGCTGTTGAAGAAAGCTAGGAAGTAAGATGTGTATGAAGGATTTGCTTACAGGAGAGGGTGACATGAAATATACCATGTGGAAGATAGCTTCTCAGTAGATTCTATTGTGCTAGCAGGGCTTATAGTTAACAGATAGCTTTAAATCCAAGATGATTTACAGCTTTGCCGTTGCTGGCTAGTGGAACAACCATAAAAGCTAGTACCATACCAACAAGTGGGACCCTCACTCTTATCGCAGCGAGCTGCGGGGCTTTTATGGCTAGCCCTATAAGATAACTGAGAAGTACTTTTGGGAGAGATCTCGTTTATTCGGGCCTTTCATGCATCCCCTTCATTCATCACGTTGTTGCTTCCATCGTCATCACGGACATAGAGAAGCCTTCTCAACCGGGCTGGCTCGATCCATCCATCACACATATAGCTATAATAATAAGACCGAAAAGTACCTAAGACCGTTCACGAGCATAGCTTCACCTGCACCAAGTGATTCATTCCCTACATGTAAACAAGCTATAAATTTCCTTTCGAAATGGCTATGGGATTTGAGAAGAGGTGATCTGTCTTCGGTAGGTTTTTGTTATCGAGGCCTAGTGACGTCTTTGGAGCCTCCTCCTTCTCCTCCTCCTCCTCCTCCACTAACACCACAACAACAACATCAACTTTGCCTCGCCACCACCACGTCCTTTGCAGTTACCAATCAATCTAACGACTGCCTTCGCGCAGTGAATCGGCGGGGATATTTGCAAGCATATACCACAAACCGTGCGCGTCTTCTACGCCATATTCCCAAAGGTGAAGAGGTTGTGGTCAATATCGACACTTGAACCTCAACTTTGACACCACGACACTATCTTTATTTACGACACAAATATCTTGGATTCTCACAAGAACCAGAACTCCATCTCTTTCACAAGCAAGCAAGCTCGCGAGTTCTTGTTTCCAGGTAACTATTCCCATCCTTATCCCCCCCATCTGTCTGTTGACTCTTCCATACAGCGACAACATGCCGCCCAAGCCGGTGTCCCAGCCAGTGTCCCAGCCAGCCCCAGAAGGTGGAGGGAATGGTAAGAAAGAGGCTGAGCCGCCTACAGCACCTAGACGACCTTTGCGGAATTCCAACAAAGCTGAGCTAGTGCGTATCCAAAAGTACTTTTCGATATTATCGCCAAAGTTGACTTATCGGCGTGCCGTAGGACCAAGCCATGAGTGGACCTTCGGGAGCTAGACCAACCATGCCAGCGGGCAAAGCTGCGACCAACAAGACTGCCGCCCAAGATTTCCCGATGAAAGCTTCCTCAAAGAAGACCAAACCTGCTCCAACCCCCAGCAAACCAGCATCGACGGAGCCTAGCGACGACCCGCACCGAAACGTCAGAAGAACTCCCAGCCTCTTGGTGATAGTGCTATGTTTGAGGGTGACGATGACTCGCCAGCTAAGAAGGTAGACAAGGTAAGGCGCAATCAATTCATTCATGGAAGAACTTTCTATTAATTCATCTGCGTACAGGGCAAGGGCAAGCAGCGGGAGCAATCCGATGAAGAGGGCCAAGATGAGACTCCATCTAAGGACAAGCCAAAAAAGGTACGCTTGATCATCCGGATCTCAAAAGTACTTTCCCCCATTCACTGACAATTTCATAGGTGAAGAAGGGCGCTTCGGTCTCTCGAAGACGTCCATCGCAACCCAAATTAGTCGAGAGCCCCGGAAACATCAAGAAAGGAGTTCCCTTCATCGACATCCCCAACAACGAGCAAAAGCTCGGATCATATATGGGCTTCAACGATGTCACTCAACTGCGAGCGTTGGCTATGTCTTGGCCAGTTTTGAAAGCATCCATCCGCTTCGATGTTTTCGGAGCCAACATGAACAAGAAGACTGCCCTGAGATTCCTCGATGACAACGAAGCTCTCTTCACAGGTGTAAATCCAGATATAAATTGGCCATTAGGACCCTCCCCCTCGACAGAAATCAAAAGCCGCCATCTTGCTTGTCTCCTGAGCACCATGAAATCGGAAGTGGAAAGCTTAACAGAAAATTCGAGCGACTTTAACCGTCAGCAGCAAGATATCTATGCAGCAGCCTTCGCCCACCGATTCATGGGTCGAGAGATACCGAGCATCGGCTATGAAGACTCCCATGCGGACGGAAAAGTACTTTCCTTCTCTCCCCCAATCACGGGGCCTTATGAGCAGGAGACCCGGCTTGAGGTCTTCAACCGTCTATGGAATTTGCTCAGGTACGTGAGGTACTGTTTCAACAACACCCAGTGGGAGCAGAAGTTCTCATCTGAGGCAATGCTCCAGCGTTGCGTAATTGACATATCCCATGTGCCGCAATGGCTCAGACCCCCCGAAGCACCCCCAGCTAACATAGCAACCCTTATACAAAAGAGCGTTAACGTTCAAGCTGCCGATCAACTCGAGCCCCTTGATATTACAATCATCTGGGAGGCTATCAGATTTGACGGGATCGAGGATCTTGAAGATGCATTAGTTGCGGCCAAGGAAGCAAACATCCCCCAGCCTACGCGGAAGCAAAGGCTTCTAGCAGACCCCCGATTATTTTCCAGCATTGAGGCTTTTCGAGATGCCATCCGCCGGCAGTACAATTGCCACGAGATAAAGATGGACATTCGATCTCTCGAACTCACCTTCATCTCGGAAGATGGAGTAAAAGAGACCCAGGACGTGTTTCGTGCGCCGTGGCCCGCCTCGAAAAGTACTTTTGAGTCCCCGTCGAATAAGGATTTCGGTCTACATGTCACCTTTGAGGCTCTAGACGACCCAAGTTCTAACATTTTCGAGAGTTTCGAGCCGCCTCCAGAAATTGCTGGCCTGTTCGACACCTCCTCTGGCGATGTCAGGGTCAATGAAGCGGGAGTTGCTTCCATCGTTGCCGCTGCATTTGACGGGACATCCGGCTCTAAAGATGGTGCTCAGCCCCCCACCAACGAGGTCTCGTCCATCGGCCGGTCTTACCTAGACATTATATTTTCCCAAGGAGGTGGTATAAATGGCATTGGCGCCCCCCCAGACCCGATGAAGCGTTTCGGTTCCAACAAAATCGCTTTCCTCCAATACTATGATGGGATGGATGTGACCGAGCCGGAAACACGGCGTCAATGGCAGAAAAAGCTATTCATGGAATTGTCCCAAAACGCCAAGACCGCTATTCTGAAGGTAGACAAGGTCGCCCGAGATTTGAAACTGACATCGGCGGAGCGAAGTGCCATTCAGACGGGCGAAGAATTAGGCACGCAACTTGCTATCGCCCAGGAAGGCGTCACTATCGACGTACCCCTCACTGAAGAATCAGAGGTCAGTAGCTCTTCCCCGTCCCCTTCCGAAAGTACTTTTCGGTTCTGACTACTTAAGCAGGCCTCTTCTCTGCGCGAGGACGATTACTATACTATGCGCTCCGCGTTCTCCGGCCTTAACTCGCGTGCTGGACCAGAGTTAGATGTTTGTTTACAACTGCTCGACTGCGAGCAGTTATCTAATGGTCGATATCAGTCCCGCCTCTTTAAAGACCGAACCGGCTGTTCTTTTTTCAATTACCAAATAACTGGGATTGTCGGCATACTCCTCAAACTCTACGGGAAGATCGACGCTGAACGCTTACTCGCTGCTACAAATTCAGCACACCTCCCATGTGCGAAAAAGGTGCATTTAGCAGCAGGCAAACTCGAGCACTTACTGATCCATGGGGCTATCTTAGCTGACGAGGTCGGCCTTGGAAAGACCAAACAAGCTCTAATGGTTGCACTCATTCATGTCGTACTCGACGACTCGATGGACCCCACAGGCAAGGAACGCATATTTCGCCCCATACTGTTAGTAGTCCCACCCTCGCTCGTAAATCAATGGCTTTGCGAGCTCCGCTTGCATTGGCCCGGTTTTCGTGTAGTCATGTCCTACGAAGAACACGAATACAAGGATATGATGCAAACGTCCTCCCTTTCCTACTCGGCGATGAGCCAATACCCTCATATTGACACGTTGCCGGCAAACTTACGCTTCATCTTCGACCAGAAAGATCCGAGAGCAGCGAATGTGCTTATATTAACCTCATATGAGACGCACAAGAATCGAACTGCTCGTAGAAAGACTAAAGTCATCCCTGGGGTACCGTTCAAACCCCCTCGGTTTAACGACAAAGGCGCTCCGGTATGGAAGCGAAAACCTCGGAAAAAGCATTACTGGGTCACCCAACATACTGGGACTTACTCTTTGCTCGCCGGGGATGAATGTCAAAAAGTCAAGAACACTACCACGGGGCTATGGGCGGTCTTGCACAACCAGGCCTTTCGGAAGATAGTTTTGCTAACGGCAACGCCCATGCATAACACGATCAAGGTAGGTCATCATGGTTTTTTCTATCTATCCAAAAGTACTTTTGGCGACGCCCTCTTTACCCTCCTCTCATCGCACCCTCTCACTTACAAGAATCTCTTGACTAACACCTCGGCAGGACCTCATCGCACTCTTGCTTCTGTTATGGCCCATGATCGAGACTGAGCTGCAAGTCCGCGTGAAGTTAGATCCCTCTATCTCAGAGTGGTTCGCCGACATTTACCAAAAGGAATTAGACCTTATCACAGAATTGTCGAACCTCCCCGCCTGTGATACCCGACGCCTTGCGCTTCTAGATCCAAGACACTTACGTCAGGCTGCCGCTTCTAGTGAAGTTCATATTCAAGTCGCCAAAAAGTTCAGACCGATCCTAGATCTCGTGCTAATCCAGCGATCTACGTCTTCGGTACTGCCGATGGAGATTGGCGACCCAGTCTCGCTGCGCCCTCTGTTTAGGAAGATGACCACCAAGACCGCTATCGTGAAGAGACTACCCGCTGAGGAACCTGAGTATCAGTATTTTCATCGCCAGTATGCAAAGTAAGTTCATGCACCCTGTTCTAGCTCCTTCTGAAAAGTACTTTTCAGCCACAGGCCTTGTAGTACCATACTAACGCGTCATAGCGAGTATGTGCAGGAATTCCAAAAGCAAACTAGGACCGAAAAAATCGGGAGACCGATGGCAATGTCGGCAAGGGCTTCCGTTTGCGGTGGGGCAGCCCTCCGAAAGTTGGCCATGCTTAATTGCTCAACCATATTAGCAAGGCTGAATTTAGTCATGCAGAGTGTGGAAGGCAATACCCACGTCGCCACGCTGGACAAATGGAGGTCGGAAAACCAGGAAGCTGATTTTATCCAAGATCTCACTAGAGGAGAAGGCGAACCACGGTCGCAAACTGCTGCAGATCTCGTGAGATTCCTGACCAAGGGCTCACCAACCCTCAGACTGCTATTCCAGGTACTACTGACGTACCATGTCCTGGACCCCTTGAACAAGCCATTCTACAAGCATCACCAAAAACTTATATATGCCGACACTGTCCCGGCCAATGCTTACTATGTTGAAAAAACTTTGCGGGCCGGCCTTGTGGATGCGCGCACCATGCATTCAGGACTATCTAACAATGCGAGATCCGAGCTGGTTGACTTATTCAACGACCCCGAAAGCAGTTTGAAGGTGTTGATTTTGCTACAGGACGTTGGCGCAATAGGCTTTAACATGCATATATCTTGCAATGTGATTGTGTTCGGGGCGGATTTCCGCTCCTACCCTCAGGAGGCACAAGCTGGGGGTCGAATCAACCGCGTAAGAGAACCCCATCACTAATACTCTGCTCCAAAAGTACTTTTTAGACCTGGCTACTGACATCCCGCTCTAGGTCACTTCCGAATTCCCAGGCATCGCCATTAAGAAGAGCACCCCCAACAGCCATGATCAATTTAGAAGTTCAAGGCAAACGGGTAAAGCAACGGTAATGCTCGCTGCCAACTCGCAGGACCCAGCTATACGAAATTTGCTTATACGCCTTTTAAATGAGTTTCAACCACGGGTGAATGCATGTCATGAAAGTCAAGACGGTCAAGAGATGCTCAAAGAAATTCAAGAGAAGCAAAACACTCGGGATGTTGCTATCGCTGTCCGCATGGAGGAAATGAAGAGACAACGGAGAGAGGACCAGTTGAAGAAACAGGCCTCCAAAGAAACTCGGCAGCTGGATGTCACAAATGCAGAATCAAGTACGCAAGGGAGTAAACGAACGCGGAAAACTGTCGAGCGATTTTCGCTTTTGGATTATGACGGTAAAACAGGCGCGTTGCTTCAACCCGAAGAGCGCGAAAGGCGCCATAAAGAAGCTACCCAGCAAGAGAGCTTCTGTGAGGTTTGCTATCGCTCCATTTCCGACGAGAACGACACAGTTACGTGCAGCTCTTGTTGTACGCTCGGTCACGCAAAATGTCTTGGGATCGCTTTAGACGAGGTACAAGTGCCCCTTCATTGCCAAAAATGTCGAATGGCTACACTGCCCAATGACAAAAGTACTTTTGAGGAGAGCGTGTCAAGGGGGGAGGATGATGACGATAGCAGTGGTCCGGACGAGGAAGACGACGAGGACGATGAATACGTCGATGAGGGTGATCATATGGATTCAGACTATGATCTTATACCTGATGCAGCTTCAGAAGAAGAGTTTCTCGCCTCATCTGAGGATGGGGATGATGAGGAAGACTTCCTCGTAGACACGAGTCTGGAAGCTGCACGAGAGCTAACGCGGGAAAAGAAAGATGAGAAGCATCTCCGAAAGCTCTACAGATTGAATGATTTTCTTTCTGAAGAGCAGCCAGACGACGAGACTCGGGAACGGGCTGCCTTGCTTCAGCTTGATCCTTATGTTACATGGAGGTTGGAAGACCTGGAGCAAGAGGACTGCCTCCAACTTGCGCTCCATCTGTTATACAACCGCATGCAAGGGAAGTCAGAAGTGCATTTTGGAAAAGGCATTCATATCAAGTACACTGCATTTCCTAGAGATGTAGTAAAAATGATGGAATCAAGGGCTATGCCTTTGGAACTCCAATTAAGGGCCGCCGAGAATCGTGCGAGACTTTAGATAGTAGTTACTTTGATAGCCATGCAATCCCAAAAGTACTTTTCGAATCTCAGCGAGCTAAGTGTGTGGATGTGAATTACAGTCAGGTGAGGAATATGGTCAGTATTTTGTTAGCCGATATGGAGCAAAATAGCGAAGTCCGTGGTTATATGACTAGTCACTATATCAAATACTTGAATCGGAAATATGTAGAGCCTTTGATTCTATTTCATCAAAATCTTAGCTAGGAAGACAATAGTTTTGCTATTGCCGGCTACTTCAAGCTCAAGATTTACATCATCAGTCTAAACTCTCCATCAATGGATGAGGAAAACCTCGGCACACTCTTCTCCGAACTTCCTAAGCAATGCGTCGTCCTTCTCGAAGACATTGATACAGCAGGTCTAACCCACACTCGTGACGAAAAGGACTCTGATTCGAAACCACTGGTAACCACCATGGCAGCCTCAACGCCCATTAAATCCCTCGCCAAGCCGAAAGCTCGTGGTGGAAAAATCTCGCTTTCTGCTCTACTCAACATTCTGGATGGAGTTGCAAGTCAAGAAGGAAGGGTCCTCATCATGACGACAAACCACATCGAGAAGCTAGATGAGGCGCTCATCCGTCCAGGCCGCGTGGACATGATGGTGAAATTCGACTTGGCAAGCACAGAAATGCTCTCTACCATCTTCCGCGCTATCTTTGCGACTCTTGAAGGCGACATTCCCCGATCCTCCAAGCTCAGCATCCGTGCCCCAAAACCCGCCACTACCGAGAAAGAGAAATTGGATGAGAAGCAAAGAGAGGAAGAAGAGCGGAAACGAGAATTGGAGTTTCAAGAAAAGAAGAGAAGGGAGGAAGAAAAGGTCAAGGGATTGGCAGAGGAATTCGCGCAAATTATTCCCACCATGACATTTTCTCCTGCGGAGATTCAGGGGTATTGTTTGAAGTATAAGAGAGCTCCAGAAGCAGCCGTTAAAAATGCCGCCGAGTGGGTGAAGACTATGCGGACGGAGAAGATCAAGGAGAAGGAAAAGAAGGAGAAGGAGGAAGAGGAGAAGGCACAAAAAGAAAAAGAGGAGGAAGAGAAGGCACGGAAAGAAAAAGAGGAAGAGTCGTCCAAAGCCAAGGAGGCCAAGGAGGTTTGAGATAGAGGATTGCGGTGTATGAGTATGAATATTTCCTCGATAGCCTTCTTGGCTTGTATGATTTACACAATCGCATATGGCGTTTGGTTTTTGTTTTCCATCATAAAAAAAGAACAGCCAAATATTTTGACTTTCTAGACTTTCATACATAGACTTCTTACAGCAAATAAAACATATTTCAGAGACATTTTTTCAAGTCCCAACCTTCATCCATTGAAACCTGTAAAAAGTTTCCTCGGACCTCTTCTATAATAAACATAGATGTAAATTGAGGTCGAATGAGGAAAATACATATTTATTGATGGATGCGGAAATCAATCATTTTGCAGATATTAAAAAGGATAAAGTTTGTGGTTACATGTCAAGTCAAAATAGCTTAAAATGCTTGGATATTAAAGCTGTGGAGGTTGTCATTATATCTCATCAAAATCTCGGCCGGCAAGACAATATGTTTCCACAGTACTGATGTTGTGAGGAAAAGTAGCTCGCTTGCGTAATCGACGAAATTTCTTACACCTCGGACCTACAGCTTATTCATGCTTTTCCTGAAGAGCCCATAACATCCATTTGGTACTCAACCAGCTCTTGAATTAGATCCGTTCCCTTGGACATCAGTTCCGTCAGCGGAACTTTGCCCGTATTCTCCGCCACGTACTTGCTGTATGTATGCAAGACCAATTCGTTCACATTACATCTGGTCATGCCTCCTTTTATACAAGATTGCATCGTCGCATCCGGAAATGTGTTTGTTCCATGCAATACCAATTGTGCTTTCCCATCTGTCGCTTCTCGGATCTTCTCAAGTCTGTCAATCCGTTAGTATGATAGTAACTCCTCCCAAACTTTATATCAGTAAGACAACTGACCTATCAAATTCCAATTTAATATTCTCAACCCCCCAATAATTCCCATGTATGTTTCCAAAGGCTGGAGCCAAAAAGTCAATGCCTGTAGCCACAAACAAAGCTGCTTCCTCTTTGGTGGTCAATAACCCCTCCAAATCTCCCGTATCCTTAACCCCATCCTCACCCCCATTAATTCTTCCTGGCTCGGCCTCAGTCGCTATCCCCTTCTCATGGAGCATTTTTGTGATTCTTTCCGTCTTCTCCAAATTATCTTCCTTCTCATAATGCGACATGTCAACCATGATGCTGTCAAAAGGGTATTCAGCTGCAGCAATAATCTCTTCCTCGGACTGCGCGTGATCCATGTGCAAAGCGATTGGGACGGTGGCTGTGGAGCAGGCGGCTGCCGCAAGATGTATAAGAAGGGGGGAGTAATGGAGGGCCCAAGGAAAGAGAAGAATTTGTGCTGGGGACCGCTTTTTTTCTGCTGCGCGCACAACGGCAGTTATGGTTTCGAGGTTATACTGAGAATGCAGGTCAGGATTGATGTGAAAATCATGGTGGCAGGGTAAGATTTTCTTACAGATACAACACCTATTATTCCATATCCTCCCTCCTCGGCTGCCTTCAGCATCTTTACCGCTTTGTTATCCTTCATTAATTTTGCCATTTTGTAGATCGTTATTTTGAAAACTATGTACAGAAGAGAATATGAGAAAAGAGGATCAGAAGGAGATATGAGAGAGAAGTAGAGAAGTGACGTTGGAGTAAAGGCAGAATACCCGGATAATGTTGCCCCGAGTATCGGACAATTTTGTGGGGGAGAGCTGTACCCACCACGGCACCTCAAAAGGGGGCAGGTTAGCCGAGTGAGGTGTGGCCCTCGTCTCGTGGCACCTCCTCCACCCTTCGATTTCTTCTCTATATCTTGGGTTTTTTCTCCCTCCGCTCCAATTTTGAATTAATTTATCTATTTTCAGAGATTCTTGAATTGTTCAAATCCCACACCATGCCTAAAATCCTCATAACTGGCGCATCAGGAATGATCGGGCCCCTGCTCGCTGCTCGCCTCCTGCAAGAACCGCAATATGAAGTCATTCTCACCGATATAATCAAGCCTTCCATTCCCCCTTCGGCAAAATACCCCCAAAATTGCACAACAGTTCAGGCAGATCTCTGCGATGCCTCGTCTCTCGACAATCTTATCGCCTCTTCGCTTCCCCTGGATGCCATCTGCATCTTCCACGGCATTATGTCTGCAGGATCAGAAGCCAATTTCGAGCTGGGGATGAAAGTAAATTTGCATTCTACGCTCAACATCCTCGAAGTTCTGAGGAAGGCTAAGAAAGAGGGGGAGAAACCTTTGCGAGTTTTGTATGCCAGCTCACAAGCTGTTTATGGACAACCGTTGCCAGAAGTCATCGATGAGCACGTGCTGCCTACACCAGAAGGGAGTTATGGGGCTCAGAAATTTGCGTGTGAGACACTCCTCAGTGACTATACGCGAAAAGACTTTCTAGATGGATATTCGCTACGGTTTCCAACTATTGTGGTGAGGGGGGGAAAGCCTACGCAAGCTGCGAGCAGTTTTCTGAGCGGAATGATTAGAGAGCCGCTCAACGGAGAAGAGTGTGTTATTCCCCTAAAGGATCGTACTTTTAGGTCCTGGCTGTGCAGCCCAAAGACCCTAGCGGAGAACTTGGTGCACGCTTTACACTTGAAGGACGATGCGTTGCCGAAGCATACCAGGGCAATCAACATGCCTGGGATTGGAGTCACAGTGCAAGAGATGATGGATGCACTTGCAAAGGTCGGAGGAGAGGATAAGTTGAAGCTGTTAAGGGAAGAAACAGATGAAGGAATGGAAAGGATATTGAGGAGTTGGGGAACGGAGTTTGATAATAAGTTGGCTTATGGCTTGGGTTTCCAGAGGGATGTCACTTTCGAACAGGCGGTTAGAGACTATAAAGAAAGTCTGAAAACTCAATAGATCAGCATCGATCAACACTCCTTGGATACCAATACTGAAATTTCATGAGTTCCCTAGATGCGGGGTTCATCCACTCTGTCTCCGACTCTCGGACAAGTCTGTCCCGATTCGAATCATCAACTTTCAATTGGTACAGTAACAACCAAAGAAAGGTTGTTCTATCAGCCACTGGCCTAATGTCAGAAGGTCACTCGTTCTCGGTACCACCACTGTCATAGATGTTGGCCATTCTTGAGGCCTCAAAATGGCCAGTTGTCTATTACATACCGATTTTAGAAGTTCTGTCGTCCCATATGTGCATTCCTTCCAATAAGACGTTACATATCCCAATATCATACAAACCCCTCTCCGACATGTTCCGGTGTTGCTCATGGAGCCCTAGTCTTCAATTGTACCCCGTGCCAGCCTTTTATTTCCTCTCCGAGAACCTCATTGACAAGCCTCTGCTGCTTCAACATACTCAATCCCCTAAACCGTTCACTGATCACATCAATGCCATACATGCTGCCGCAGCCACCTGAAATATCTTGTACCTATACCAGTAGGATTAGCTAATTTCCAACCCCCTAACTTCCCTAGGGCCAAAAAAAACTTGGAGGTATACGGAGAAGGGAAACACAAACCTCCAAACGTTCACATGCCAACTCCCTCATCAGCAATTCCCAGATACCCCGCTCCTTCTCATTCAAATGTGCCGGCGCCTCCAAAACCTCTCTCTCTCTCGCAATTTCATCCGCAACGCCGCTCTCGCCTTTGCCAATTGTGCCTTGAATTGAAGACTCTTTCGTGCTGTATCCTCTTCCCCTTGCCCTGTCAAAGCCCCTCACTAATTGTGCTGGCCTACTCTTTCCCGCAGACGAAGATGTGGTTGTCGGTATTGATGGGATGGAAGTAGTCGAAGCAATAAACCTCCTTGCTGGGCAAATACCGAAGGCCACGCATTTCGCGCCTCTCTCTCCTTGTTGACATCGTAGAGCTTTAGATGTGCTTCGGAAGCAAGTGCGCAGAGCTGCAGATGCAAGAGCTGATTTGACCATCTTTTCCCTTTCTCTGCCTTATTTAGAAATTCGTTGTCGAAGTTCGGTGATTTCGTAGATATAATTCGCGAAACACTCTTTTTACTGCCGTTGTATCCAGATCAAGATAAATTGGTTGTTCGTTAGTTCGTTCGGATTTGAGTTATGAAACTTGTGTTGTAATTCGTCGGTGAATTGGTGGTGCAGAGCTTCAACAAATCTGCCAAAATTGTCATGACATCCCATCACCAACCGCCAAGCTTTGATTTCAAATCCCAGCCTCGCTTACATAATCCGGCCCGCTCCACAGTCATGCCCACGTGACACTGCCTCTTACACCCTTTTCTCTTTTTGCGACATGTCTCATTTGGAAGCTCAAGTGATTCTGCATCAAAAGCAAGGCTGGCGTTCTAATTCTCGATTATGCAGAACTAACAAACAATAAGACTATGAGGTCTCTTAAGAATGACAGAAAAACAAACAAGGATCTAGCTCGGCTAATAATAGGGGCTTACATAAATGAAGTCACGAACCACTACTTCGTGAGCTGGTGATTTTTGTGAGCAACATGAACGACAGGGACAATATTAGATTTCAGTTTAAGCTGTGCTCAAATTGGGACCGGGAAACAAGAAATTGGACAAAAACCCACACTTTAGATAGTGGTACGAATTGAATCAGAAACATGCAAACCTGGGACTTCTAATACACAATTTCCTTCCTTGCCCAACTTTTAGCATCATGCACGTAATATGGAGGAAGCTCTTAAGCCACCAAGTCGTCTCAGGAGATATGCTCATTCTAGAACTCTCAAATGTGCAAGATGATGCGAAGTATCCGGATTCGGATTATGCATAACCTCTCGAACTAGGGTGAACCTTGAAATTTGAATGCCAGACGCAGTATGTTCAGAATAACTCGTACAACTTTCGGACAGCCAAAACCAAACCAACTTAAATCAAACTTGGGCTCGCCTTAAACCGAAGCTCGTGACAGACTCGAGTCAGACTTGGGCCGAGTCACTTGAAAAACAGCTCGAACTCGGACAAAGACGGACATAACTAGGAGTCGGACTTCGTTCATCCTCCGACCCACGGGTTTTTTTGAATGTCTTGATTTCAAAACACGAGTTGATTCTTGAGTCACGAATGATTTAAATCTGTAAGTTCAGCTAAACTCTGAAGTAAAGTTGAATGCCAAGATATCTCATTCGAAAGCGAAACTCTACCTACAGTAATCTAAAGCCCAGCTTTTACAGCACAGGGAAAATTAGGGGTTATTCAGTGCGCTTCAAGAACCAAATACATAAAATACACGATAAATCGTAACCTCAATACTCTAAAACAAATTAAAAATATATTTACAGGATAATTTATTTGGGCAGTTAAAGTGAGTTGTGTAAACACTTGTAGCGACCATTGAGAATTCAGCTGATGGTCTATGGAATGGATATCCGATAAACACTACGAAGCTATTAATTTAAATACGAGTGAATATTCGAGTTAACTTAATACTGTGTTACTCCAGTTTTGGCTACTTTAGGAGATATTTCCCCTGTTCATATTTTCGAAGCTTAAGAACTGATCGAGGGAAGGTCAGGGTCCTGGCTCAATCAGCTGACTCTTCATTGACAGAAAATCTAATTTCGGTTTCTCCTTGCTTGACTACAGTAACTCGCGATGAGAAAATAATGAGACCCTAAATTCCTGGAGAGAAGATTTAAGGACTCTGGCTTGGCAACAGTAAAACGAAAACAGTGAAAGCGATGCCGAATCGCGCTTGGGACTCTTAAAAAACAGCATTTTCCGAATAGAGCAGAAACTCTGATAACATGTTACTGGAGTGGGTTGAAGAATACACCGTGCAAAATAACTTATTTCACTCTCAAGCATGTGTTGAAGGGATACTTAAGAAGCACCAATTCTCTCTAAATACATCTCACTATCATCAGCATTATCATCAGCATTATCATCAGCATTATCATCAACAACCAAGCAATCCTCCAGCACTGCCAGTACTACTAGCATCGTTAACCCAAAGTTACTTTTTGCTTCATTCAACTACCAAGGTAGGTACTTCCAGCAACCCCCCACCCCAAAGGTCCAGAAACTTACTCTCAGACCTTCAAGGTGTTCAATACTCTCACCAAGTCTACCACTATGGCAGCATTCACCATTGCTAGCCTCGCCAGCTTTGCCATGGCCTCCGCCCCTCTCACAACTCCCAATGATTCGACTTTCGGGATGTGTGCTGAGCCCCTCAACGCCGCCGCCGCTCAGAGTGGCGCTGCCGTTGCTGCTTTTATGCAAAAGCAAGGATGCAAAACAATCATCGGAGGAGACAATGTTCCAGTCGGAACAATCACCGGTCACCGATGTAGAGGTCCTGGTCCGGAGATTGTTACAGCCGCTGTGGATGGCTACAGCATTGATAGTGTGTTTAATCCGGCTCCCTGCCCACCAGGTACCAAATGCCTATAAATTGCTATTGTGAGTATTACTATCCTCCTTCTTTTCTTCCACTGATTTGGGAACTTTATTTCAGTAGATGGCATATGTTTACAATCTTCAATTCGGTGCTGAGAAAATTAGAAGAGCGCAGGCGTACCCTTTGAAATGAATCCTTATTCAACATCTAAATACTTTTATGTCAAATATATCCGATTATACTAAAGCCCAGTTCGGAGAAATATATTGTCCACTTAACGCAGTCAGAGCTAGCGTAAAAGTTTTCCTCAGTTTGAATTTCACACTTCACACTTCAAAATCTCTTAAGGCAATTCGCAATCAATCAACTTATAATTGTATATGAAGAGTGCTTCTTCACTCTCATCTCAAATACTTTAATAATCTTGTTAATAATATGTGTAGGTATTTTTATTATTTGAAGTGATTTATACACCAGAAATTTAGCGCAGCGCATATTTTTCCAAAAACACTTCAAAAGCTAAAATTGATGCAACTTCAATATCTGAAAATATTGCAACTTTGCGCCTTTTACTTAAAAGCCCGGACTACAAAACTACACTATGCTCTTACAATGAAATATGTTGCGAAGACACGAAAAGCGTCGGAAGGCATAGTACACTTCTTTCTGAATGCCGGTTCAAACTTTTCTGCATCTCCTCCTACGCAACGCAAACACACACGAATTTACAAAATCACAATCCAAACATAATAAAACCAGGCAGTTGTGGAAACAGGTTTTAATTGTTACTATCAAAACTGATCAAAACAAGTGACGTTCACCCCATTTCTCAAACGCAGGTGTGAAGCAGTGATAAAGGTGATCGTTTTGATTAAAGGATAAAGCAAAAGCAGAGGCCAGAGGCTAGATAAATACAGGTTCTGTGCGACGTAGCCGCTACGGATCGACAAAATGATCGACAAAAAGCAATACCCGAAAAGGAAGCAATTCAGACCTTTCGGGCCGAACAGCCATTACATCACTGGTTTGGGACTTGCCAGCTAGCCGTCTTGACAGCAGGTCTCTAAGAACAGATCCCATCTCAAAGACTCAATCCATTGGTCACTCCAACGACAGGCATCTCCAAAAGGTAACTCCCAAACTCCATTGCTGGACCGTAGACCAAAAGAACGAACTATGTTGATGAAAGCTTCTGCCTCTGTACCCAATGATGTAAAATTCAAATTGAAAGTCTTGCCAGCTGCCGCTTCTTGACTGAATATTCCAACCAAGAATCTTCCTTTTCTCCAAAGTTCAACCGCAATAAGCCTCGGGAGAATTGTGGTGATGAGATCAATTGGAGGAAAGCAAAAGGCTGGATGATAAGCTTAGAAGGCTCTCTAGCCGTAGAAGCCGCCTAGTGGCTGGCTTACGGTGGCATCCCACTTCAACAAATTAGCACTATGTTTTTCCTAGGAGCAGGGTGCCGGGAGGATAAAAAATTCTCTTGATGTGGGATGTTGAGAGGAAGGGGCAAAGAATAAGTTGCTTACGTTGACAAGAGCGCCATCAGTGTAACTTAGGTCACACCAGAACCAGGCATATTTCTCAATTCACGGGGTGTTGTCCATCCAAGGGATGACTTGGTCGAGGAAGACACGAAGTCGATTTGGAAGCCCATACTCGCGCAAACGGAGAAAAGCTCTTGGAGCCATACGATGCCGCTGGGTCCGTTTGTGACAGCCGGAGCGCCCAACCAAGCACTATCCTTGTAAGGCATCATGTATTGCACCCAGGCGTTGGCGGCGTCTTAAGAAGAGATGCATGATTAGCCGTTGCAGTTGTTGGGTTCATTGAAGCCAAGGAGGTGATTGGTGCCACGGCTCAGAGCATTGTTGACATTGTTGAACCACTAATTTGTTTCTGGCCAGCGACAGCGAAGCCAAGGAAGAAGGCAACGATAACGAGGATGATGGAATGCATTTTGAATCTTCAATTGCCTGGGAATGTCAGTCAGCAGAATATTTAGGACAGGGAGATGCCAAACCCACTTCAATAACGAGTCCAGGTTAGTTGAATGAGAGGATCTGATATTAACTGAAAGTTTTGCAGTCTGAAAGACGTTTGAATGAGTGACTGAAATGTCTGATTGGATAGAAAGGAATGGGTCGAAGACTAAAGTCTTCTGAGGTTGGTGCAATTGTGTGTGAATGAGGGAGCGACAAAAGACCAAATTGTAAGGAATGGAATGAGTTGTAAGGAGAAAGGAGAAAATCGATTGAGGAGAAGGGAGGTATTTATAGGTAGAGGACATTTGAGCTCCAGGTCTACAGTCATTCGGGCCTTTTTGAAGCAAACCTCCCAAACTCGATCAAAGGAGGCTGTGTAAGTAATTGAATAAAAGCAAGAGACGAATTGAGATGCTGGTGAATTCTAGAGATGCAGCGGGGTAAAGAATAGGACTAAAACGAGCGTAGTGAATGTTGTGAACGAATAAGCTTCCTAGAGCACGAAATATGAATGAAATGCGCTTAAAGTAGAAGGAACGAGTTATATAGATATGTTTGTTCAAAAAATGACTATGAATAAAATTCTGATACTTAATAGTTCTACACTTTAACATATAAGACAGAGATTAAACAGAAATTTAGACCTTTGGTCCCTTGGTTCACAATTCACTTTCTTGGTTTGAGCTGGTTAGAGGGCGTTCGGATAGGATCGGGAAGGAGAGGGGAGGAGAGTTAGGGAAGGTATTCACTTGAGATAGGAATGTATTGCGGAATGAACAAAGCAAAGTACACAGCCACTGAGGATAGCAGGGGGGGGTCCAATGTCCCATCGGCACTACCTGATCATTCACCCAAATGGGCTATGTTGACTGCTAAAAGGTTGACAAGATGACGTATTTCGCTCTGAAATTGTTGAATTGGAAGGTGCGACATCAAAATTCAACTCTTCTTTCATGCAAGGCGGTTGGAAACCAAAAGGCTCAAAAGCATCTTGGCAGTTCTAAAATACCAATACGTTAGAAGTTCACCCATTGTGAGGTCTCATTACTCTTTTCAGTACAACTGAATTCTTTGAATCCTTGTGCGTGGATGAGGGGAGGATTGCGGTATTCCAGATGTCGTTTCCTAAACAGATTAGGAAAATGTAGCCCTTGACAAATGATTCTGAATTGCAAGATTCTAATTTTCTCAATTTCCAAACAGCGATGCAATTTAAACTAATATTTGTATTGCCCTCAGCTTATAACGGAAATAGGTATTTCTCGTCAGTACTTACGACTGGTTGCGTGCCCTGATGTATAAAAACTTGTGAGTTTGTCGAGGAAGGAGCCTCTTTCATTAAGCGAGAACAGTGGCTGCAATTATCTTTCTTTTCATTTTTTAATAAAAAGAGTATCATTATTTTATAAGCTGCAAAACGTCAACTTCTACAGGTCTTTTCTAGCATCAAGAGGAACTTTCCCCGAAAATTCTAAGTTAACTCGATTGTCGATGACTCCAATTCGGGTCACTGGGAGATGACTGCCTAAAGGTGTAGGATGGCAGGTTGGTAGCTGCTTCATTTCTGTGTTGATATCTTCCTGGGACTTGTTCATCTCAAGCTGCACATTTTAGAAGACTCGATAAAATAATTTGAAACCCAAATTTCAAGGAGCATGGCATTTTCGCATTATATTTTATTGCAAGTCGTGAGGATCGCGTTGGAATTCATAACTTTCGTCCTTCTATCACTGCTTCTTGAGGATTTGCTTCATACCATGAAACCGCTTTTACTTCTCCACGAGAGACCAATTTTGAGTATCCCAAGGAACAAGAAAGCAGGCACGAGGTTACTTGACGTTGTCAACTTCAATAGGCTATTCTAACAAGAATAAAGCAAGGTATAAGAAGTTTAGCCAAGGCGGAGCTCGGGGAAAGAGAGGCATTGATCGATCGCAAAGCATCGACGATCCGCGACAATCTGATAAGCAAGACACAACAGTAGGCCGAGAGACTAACAATCCTTATCTCTCGATTGATTTGCATCACAAGAGCAACGTTACTCAATGGTCTTCGGCCTTGCAAGGACCCCACGACGCATTCTAAAATGACCGCATTGGGCATCAGCCGAGCTTTCCATTCAGATACCGATCTGTGGCTTCTCCTCCGTTGTTGAATTTCATCCCGCGTGGAAATCGTTTCACAAAGCCACAAAGTGCTTTGCACGACGCACCAAGCAACCCAGGTACTCGGCTTTATCGAGCCGCGAAACTTGCGCTCTACTCCGCCTCCGCGCTTTTCAAATTCTCAACCGTCTCGAGCCGGCAAAAGCACAATTCCGGAGCACACAAAAATTACGAAGTTCCAGCCTCGAATTTTTTTTTTAAAAAAAAAATCAAGAAAAGGAGCCGCCTGTTGGAACCCTAATATCCGCGTCTGTGAGCGAGAATAGACGCGCCGTTTTTGTCACTAAGCCAAAGATCAACGGGATCAACCAACCCTCCATCTGCAACGGAATGACCCTGAAAGACCCTGAAAAACTTGAACTGGTGGTGATCGACACATCTCGATACGAAGATGCAGGGCGATAAACCTTATCTTTGCACTTAAGCTACTCCAGGCGCTCTGACTACTTGGTTAAAGTTTGATCGACTGAACCCTTCATTTCGCTGCCGTGATCACACAGCGGCTGCTCAAACGGCGTCATGAAAGCGCCGGCTACATTTTGAATATTATGCCTGTGAGAAAAAGGGGGTACGACAGATTGGATTGGCACTCCAGCTTCTCCAAATTGGAGCCCTCGTAAAGCTAGGGCTCTAGATCAAGTTGAAATCTGGTTTTCATCATTCAGGCTCTTTCGTGACAACTTTCCTATCACTTGAAGATAATAATATCTGATAGCAAACGATAATCGTCCGAATTCTCGTCGCATCCCACCAAAAATATGATGAGTTGGCCGGCCCATCACTATCAGTCGTGTATATCGTGCAGAGCACAAACCAAGCACGCCTTACAACATCCACTCCGACACCGCGAAAACTGTACAACTCGTGGAAGTATTGTGACCACGGCTCTGGGAATCTGATGGTAAACGGTCGTGCATGCATCTGGAGACAGACAAATTCGGGGAAGACAAAAGAGACAAGAGCAGGTTGTACTTCAACCCTATGCTGTGGAACAGAAGGCCATTTTCCTCAATTGCCGTGCCCCCACGGCTATTTTGCTCATCGACGAGTTGTCGTTGTGTTGTGCTATGTTTCACAATGTTCGAAAAAGGGGAATGTTTCACGGCAGCCAGTGGCCACCTGAGTCCCAAGATCCAGAGATGTTGAATGTGAAGCGTAACACATGGCTGGCACCTGACAGGTCACCCATGACCTCACTGGTGCCTGAGCTGCCCCTCATCGTCCTCTTTTTTCCATCTCAATTGCAAACCTTCCTTTGCTCCAGCAAGATAGACTGCAAGAGAGATGCTGCTGCCATGCACGCCTGGCCTTTTACCAGCCGTCTTCAATGCTCATCAGCATCCAAAAATACTTCTCCTCATCCTCCACAATTCAAAAATGGCGGGGAAATCATAGTGTGCTTACGAGCCAAGCAGTTCCCCTCTTCTCCAGCGCTGTTGAGCTCTCAACCACCATCCACAACTCCACAATTCAACGCACGAATGCATGACACACGACACCAAATTCATTTCGCCACAACTGAATCTGCACTGCACCGCACCGCAACCTTTGCGGTCCCCTCCTCTCTATCCTCCTCAAGCAAAGGGACGTCAAAACTAAGGTGTTGAAGCTCACTCAAAAGGCGAACGTGCACCCCTGCCATTTTCACATGTCATATCGCTTACATCCTGGAAAAAAAACGACACCCTCTCGCCCCGCAAAATGCTGCAAGCCCGCAACCACAAGCATCAATCTTACCGCATTACATTCATCGCACGCGATCTCGCAATCAATTCGTTTTTTGCAAAAATACTCCTCGCCTGCCTGCTAGGAAGAGGAGGGCAGACATGACGCAAAAATGAAGGCTCACATATAACCCCTTCTCCGATAGTATACCCCTCCTCCTTCGCCTCGTCTTAGTTATAGATGCTGATTGGAGAATTGGAGGAATTTGATTGCCCCCACTTTTTTAATAGAAGTGTTGACACACATACATCCGACGAAAAGCGCAGTCCCCTTGTCATCCAGATTTCCCTATCTGGAATTTGAGAGATAAGGGGGAGATAGCACAAAGTAGTTTTCCTGTACGAAGTATGTCTGGCCCCTGTATAGCTCAGCGGCAAACCAGGTATGTAAAATAATGTAATGTAATGTATGTATTATGTACACCATATCTGTGCAGGGTCAACTGCAGATGGAAGGCGCATCTTTTCTCATTTTTTTTTTGTGGACTTGGCTGCAGGCTAGGTTTATTTTCATTTGTTGTGTGTTGGTTGCATACTTTGCGCCTCGTAGGTTTGGGCGAGGATTCGGGTCCTAGGCACTTTGTTTTGTTCAGGGGTGAGAGAGGAGGGAGGGGAAGGGTGAGGGGTTGAAAAGAGGCAAGGCAGGGTATGGGAGATACCGTGATTGCTTCTGGAAGTTTGCGAACTACGCTGCAAGGGCGTTGGAACTGAGAGTGCATTGCAGTATGTAAAGCAGGGTCGAGTTAAGCGTATACGATTGCGTTTCGACTGAGGATATCAATTGTTTCGATAATTGAGACGGCGTTATGCAAAGTAGTGTTTCGAGGATCGACCTCAAAGTTCTAGTCCGGCGTCCCAACAGTTTAAGCTTGAAGTTTGGTACTGGTATTTGGCAATCAATGAATCGATATACTTTAAGAAAACTTGGATAAAAGAAGATCTTCAATGTCACATCTCTTCGCAAAGCTTCTCCTCGCAACCCTAATATCAACCGTGAAGCCGAAAAGGTGGATGTTGAGGACGCTGAATTGTGTCATTTGGACCCTCGACGAGCGGGAGGGAGGGAAGGAGGGAGGGAGGGAGTAGTGGCGGGAACTACTTTAGTAGATTACTTCTAGGGGACCCGTTTTTGGCCTGCATGATACAACAAGAACCTGGACTGTGCTGGCACATTTTTGAGTTTGGAGAAGAATGGATCAAAGGTCTAGATGCTTGATTTGGACGTAGTCGTTGTGACGGCCCTGGAGGCATTTCCTTCGAGTTGAAAACTGTTCTAGGAGGATGACGAATGGATGGCGAAGTCTGGAGGTGTGGTGATTTTCACTGCTGTATGAGTCGACTCAGTCGAGACGACGAATAAGGGTTATCAAATTAGGGTTTGATAACCGATAGGTGACGAATGATGCTAAGGCGGATAACGCTGCGATATCGGTATGGTGGCTGTTCAGAGCGGTGTGAAGATAAGATTAGGAACGTGAGATAAAGATTTTGATAGATGTCTTTGACTGCTGGGGAGAGCCGTGGCAACAATAGAAACACCATGGTTCTGAACGCCGCGGAGAATCTAGATTTTTGCCCCCTAGTCTTCGAGTGGAAGATCCTGCGCCGTGAGGAAAGCACCCCTTCTGGTAAGTGTCAGTCAGAATTTTTAGTGCTGCTGTTGAATGCAAGGAGGTTCGTGCTTCTCAGCAGTATGAGTTATGACTGCCGTCAAGAATCTGGGGAAGAGAAAACTCTCAGCTCAACTGTCATTCAGCTTGCGTTTACGATAAGCATAAAGCAGCCTCATATCAGTGGTGTCCAATCCCGTGATAGCCACGAAAGCATGGCGTCTGCACCCCTCACTTCCTCAGTGAGACCCCCTCAAACAATCTATCACGATTCCAAGATGTCTTTTTGGGAGACGGATGCTTACCCAGCCGATGCGCTGGAATGCATGCATATTGTTGGCGTCGAGCAGAGGAGGGTTGGTTGACTCTCGTTTCATGATGGTGCGGGGAAAGGTATCGTGACTTTAGGTGACTTGTCTTTTTATGGTGCCATGATTTATTTAACTTTTCATGCCCGTCATTCGAGATCTGGGCCAGGGATGTTTATTTTGAGCACAAGGCTGATTGGAAGGCGGGGCTGTGGCCAACAGAATTCCTGATCTGGTATTTTTGATGCTCAATCGAATAAATTCTTTTCATGTTGCCGTCGAGGGCAAAAATTGGTTGAAAAAATTTGCATAAGCCAAGGTGGAAGTGGCGAATTCATATCATACGAGCAATTCCTGTTGAAGCGGAAATCCCAACAGCCTCGCCGTGGCTCACCGCCTTCAACTACCGCCTGCCAACTATCGCACCCACGAGGAAGATAACGACCTTCTGAATGAATAAAGAGTCGGGACGCCGCTGTCATAGCCTTGCACATAGCCTCCACCGCTAGCTGCATTTGTATATCTACTATCTGTCGTCTTTCCCGACGTCGTATGATGAAGACCTGACCGGTTCGACTCTGCATTATGAATTTGCGATTACTTCACATGCTTGTAATTGCTCCTTCAGCGCTTGTCCAGTCAATCTACCCCCCTTGAACATCTCCTCGCTTTTGGGCTTTTGGGCTTTTGGGCTCGCAGGTGAACGCATGCGCATGCAGGGACCTTATCTCAGGTTCAACGGGGTGGACCCCTAAATTGAGCAATTGGCTGACGATGGTCTGATGTTTATGGCTTCGTCAATGCATCTTTCGGTAGCTCATGTCACACATGCGTCCTGATAAGTTGTAGATACATATCCAAAGTATTTATGGGTCGCTTATCTCCACTATTATGCAACACACGATTGCGTGAAAGACGCGGATTTGGAGTGAAAGGTGCAAGATGGGGCCTGTGCAGCGAGCTTGGGCGGAGATGGCCGAGCTGGCTGAGTCCGAGTTTTGTTATGAAGGCAACTTCCGTAGTGGGAAGGAGGAGCTTGGATTCATTCGCATAAATGAAGAGAAGCGTCTCTTCTATGCGTGTCGCTGCGAGATAAAAGAGTGATTGGTGACGGAAAGCTTCCAGTGAAATTGTGTTGCACAACATATATTTCGGGTGCATTGCTCGCTGAAAATAAATTTCTCAGCCACTTGTGGCGTGAAGGATGCGAACATTCGAACATGCGAACTGCAGGTGCTGATGTTTCGAAGCGGCTTGATGGTTTCGGGCAGGCGCGAGCCGAATAAATGTTCTCATGTTTTTCAACCTGAGTAGCTAGGAGAGACAACCCCTCACTTCCTGCGAATCGTTCGACGATGGGCAACGGAGCAAGCCATCAAGCAATAATTGAAGCTTTGTACGGAGGTACTTACTGTACAAGTGTAGTGTAGCTCAGGGGGCGGGGAGACTCGAGGCGGCTACTACCTAGCTTGGGCCTTTGTTAAGAAAGCCCTGGTCCTAGAAATAGTTTCTTACTATTATTCCGGCTCGCTTCCGAAACTTCTAGGCTCGGGTCCCTAGGTTCCGTTTTGAAGTGGCATCCCTCTTCCCGCTCGAGCAAAGGTTTCCCCCCTGAACCAGTGTGGAGGTTAGGTGAAGGGGAAGTCCCTCAGGGCTTGGACCCTAATGGTCGATGCTTTCTCATGTCGGTTAGCAAGTACCTGCTGGGTATGTCCGGCGGGCGAGGTTGCCCGACAGAGCCATGGGTAATGAAATAAAACCAGCGATGGGACAGGCCTCGTGATGGGAATTTGAAGAATGCCATCCCATGGGTGTCGAAAAGTGATGCCGTCACCACAGAAAAGGAATTATCAAATTGGCCGTCTCGGTGAGCTCTTGGTCTTCCTGAGGCTTCAGTTGAAATGGTCTATTAGCTAATAAGTCCCAAGCCCCAAGTCCCAGTCCAAAGTTTCTGCGTGGGGCTCCGGAGAGCGGAGAGGCGCGTTTGCTCCAGACTCCAGTTCCCCTCTCGTTCTGCCCCACCAGCATTGGTCTAAGATGTCCATCCAAAGGTTAATTTAATAGGGACAACAAGTTGCCACGGCCCAAAGAATGGTATTACTCATGTTTGCAACACAGAAACTGCATCCTGTAGGCGACTGCTGGAGAGAATCCGAATGCGCTCAGGAAACTGTGCCTGGAAAACTCTGTTCCTGTGGCACAGTGGCGGTCATCCAACGGTGTGGTCTGGTCCCTGTGCTGTCAAACATGTCGGCCCTTACGAAAGAAAAGTCTCAGAAAGTCTCACTCTCGTATACAAAAATCTTCACAACGCCGAATTAGATTTTCACCGTGGTGGCGTTCGCGGTTCGCAAGAAAATAGAAGATGTCTTAGAAGCCTCGTCCCCGTCTCCCAGGGCGCAACCGTCTATGCCGTGCCCATGCCGTGTCCATGCCATGGCTTAAAAGGCTCTTGCGATCCATCGATTCGGGCAATGTTTCCTTGGATTCCCTCTCGGCAGTGCTGGTTGGCTGGCCAGAGAGGCTCGCGTCGAAATGCCCGGGATGATGATTAGCATTTCCTGCTTTTGCACACTTTGGTGTAGCGAGGAACAAGGAAGGCCTGCTCTGCGACCAAGGGCCATGGGACAGGCCTTGACGCACGGATCACGGGAAGGTGCTTGCGCTGGGCTTGTGGGAGGCGGGGCTTTTGCGTGATGGTCAGTGGTTTGGTGATGAGAACGCTTTCAACGCTTGACATGCTCCGGGACGGAGCTTTTGGCAACAATAAATGCAGGATGCTGGTTGGGCGGCTGATATGTTGAGCATGCTACCGTAGGTGCTGCGTCTACTTGTCCTCACCGCCATCTCGAGCTTCCAGAAGCACCTGTGAAGCTGGTCGTGATTGCCGCAGCTGTTTGACTTTTCACCTAATAATTGTGAGCGCAAGCAGCTAGACCTCGTGCTCCGAGGAGATATCCCTTCTTGGGCGTCTGAGAATCTCCGACCTTGGAAGCTGGCAGCTGAACTTTGATTCCCTCAGACGGGAAGCAACTTGCAAGCTCGGGACGGCTTATTTCCAGTGATTTCCGTTTCAAAAGCTTCCTGCCGCTAAGAATGAGTGAAGGAGGGAGAATGCAACGGTTTTCCATTGGCCGTCTATGCTGCGAGCCTGCGGTGCAAAGCTCGCCCAGTGCCCACGCATCAATCACGAGCACGAGGCAGCATCATGACCGTGCAGCAAGTCGTGCGCGAGCTCCCTTGGTAGAGGAAATTGGGAAAACATGCGAAGGCACGATGAAGTCATCGCAAGATTCTTTTTTTGGTCAGCGCAACACAAAACAAGTTATAGATCGCAAGGACGATGAGGCTGAATTTCAGTCTTGGATTGGGGTGAGAGATGCCTCCGGAGATATATTCCAAGTCAGCGGATCGTGAGAATTCGCGGTCGAGGTGGGAGCTTCCGCCCCGGTGGATCAGGTACATCGTCGATCACATAAAGTGGCTGATGGCAAAAGTCGCTTTCTGATCGTGATCATGGTCTGATGTCCCAACTTCACGATGTTTTTATGTGGAGCCGGCTGACTGTGTCCACTCTGCCCACCTCTTACCCCTTGGCCCTTTGGCCGCGCTGGCGGAACCCACGGACCTGGCCCCTGCCACCATTCGGTGGAGAGGTGTTCCATGCTGCGGAGGCTCATGAGACAGAATAATCCGAAGACTCGGAATATCTACAGAGTGGGGTTCAGTGACGATGACGACGGAGTCGTAATAAGAAGCGCATCAGCTGAACTGATTTGCGGTATATTCACATATCCGCGCAGGAGCAACAGGATGGGAGGTCGACGTCTGTATAGCATCGGTATCTGTACTATCTGTACCAGGCCAATTCTGCCATCATAGCCGCTTATCAAGATAAACCATTGTGTCTTTCGCTCTCCCGCGATAGCCTTCCCACCTTTGATGTGACACAGCAATCTCTCAAACATGACTGGGAGGAGAGTTGCCCTCAATATTAATGCCTGTGCCCGACCTGCAGCAGAGCAACCGAGATCCGGTTTTCTCGCACCTTCACCGTTGGCTGAGGGGGAGGCGTTGAGGGCGACAGTAGCTAGAGGTCAACCTCTCATGTAAAGAGTGCATACTGCATCCCAGCGAACAGGCTGAGAGCGGGAAGTGTCAATCTACTATACTGTACAGTATTAGTGGAGGGTGCCGCGCGCGTCTTATTGGTATCAGATATGCTGCTTCCAGAATGCTGGATGCTGTCGGAAGAAAAGAGTCGCATTTTCATAAGGAGAGATTAACGTCTTTGTCGTTAGAGGGTTACACCAGGCTACGCCTTCCTGCAACCACAACAGTCTTTTGTGTCGAACATGCCACCTTTTCGTGGCTGAACCCCTCCAATCGAAACAGTGGCCGCCTAGGTGGAAATTTCAGATGTGATTTGTCGTTAAACCATGGCGCATTCCGATGATGCCGAAGCCTCACTAAACGACCCGAAAGTCAGTGGGATACCAGCGCATTGCGGTTATTAAAATTCCACCTTATCCGTCGCTGTCGCCGGTGTAGTACCACAATCAGTGATCACTAGGAGAGGGGTCGTAGCCTGCCATTGCCGCCTGCCATTGCCTTATCAATCGCTGGTTTGTAATAGAGAACACATTCCATGAGGAGGGAGTAGATGAGAATAAATTTAATCCTTATCCGATGTTCGGAGTACCGTGCTGAATGTATGTACTGTACTGTACTCATCTTACGGTGTATATGATATGTTCGCACTTGCAGTTCCCCAACAACTGACTGATCGGCCTCAACCGCGCCCGGGTGTAAAGTTTCTACACAAGTAAACATCCACTCATGGTGGCCGATGCATAGGCACTGTGCTGTAGATGTATATTGTACTCTAGTTGTCTGGCCGTGTAGCTTTGAGGACGACTACTGTCTGTACCCCGTATTCCATCTTTGACATCCCGGAGAGTTTCTAGAAGGACAAGAGATACATGGTACAAAAGCCTCCGTAGCAAGAGATACGTGGGTGACACGATCTGGGCTGCGTCGATTCGGTGTTACAGCGACGCGATACCTGTCATTTCTCGAGATGCACCGTAAATTGCAAAATAATGAGGCCCTCTGCAGTGTGCAGCACGCGCTTGCGGTGATTGCAGCGACTCTACGAGTATAACCGTCCTCTCCAGAGAGCTACAGTCGATTGAGGCCACAGGAATACATCTCCTGCTCTTAGAAGCTGCTCCAATTCCCATCATTGCTGCTACTACCGGCCAGTGAGTTGCGTTGATGAGGGTGGTGACCGCGTTGCCGTTTTGCGATTGACGAGTTGCGACGCGGTCTGCAGCTTTGGCAGGCTCCATATCGATGCCGACTGATCCATGGCGAATGCGGCCAGACCCCGGTCGCATGCGAACATGGGAATGGGGAGGGGCAAGGACAGGGGTTGAGAGCGAAGGCCAATGTGGCGCGCTTGGCGTCCCTACCCCGGTCGACGCCAATTCCACCAAGTTTTTTTTCTGCCCATTTCGAGTTTGGGCAATCGCAGCCACTGCCCACCAAGAAATTCGGCTGGACAAAGCGAAACTGGCTGCGAGGAGAAGCTGCTACCTACTACTTGACAATTGCCAAATCAGAACGGGCCTCTGTACTGTACCATGCTATACTATACACAATACTATATGTACATGACATGAACATGTACAGAACAGGCCATGCCTCTGGAATTTGATCAGACAAGACAACTCAATGGACCATGTCCTCGCAAGTCTGTATATGAATCTCGCAAGCAGTTACGTGAAAAGAGGTGAGGTGAGGTGAGGTGAGGCCTAGTACCCCTCATCTTCACCATCTCCAGAATCTTAGCGGCTGGTGTCGTTCAACCACATGTACCAGCAGGCAGCCCCGGCCCCCCCCAGCAAGCCCAGACCAGGCAAAGCGCCCCACTGCGTTTGGCAAACGCGTTGGACGGTTGGACGAGGGAGAGCTTGTCGCCCCTCGCAGGTTCTTTGACGGTCATCTTTTTGGTGGCGGTAAACTCGTACCACCGCCGCTCCACCACCCATCCAGTTGCATGCACCATTCACACATCCACCCGCACTTCAAACGGCACTACGCCCATCAAGCCAATCCAACAATCTTGGCCTGCCCAGCATCTAATCCCATCCCGGTCTGCCTCCTGGCACCAGCACCAGCACCAGCACCAGCGCCCGTCTGCTACTTACCTACACCTAGTTGCAACCCTCCTCTAATAATCCCTAATTCCTCTCTCTATCCTCCACACATCTAGGCCACCGCCAGCCTTGGATTCACATTGTCGTGAGAGATTCAATTCTTCTTTTTTACGGACTGCATAGGATTTGCCTTCTGCTGCTCGCATAATCCGCAAGACGTCATTCCATAAAAGGCCGGCCTTGCTGCTCCTCGACCGCACCAGCGTCAAGTAGAGCCTAACCCGCCTTACCCAATCCACCCTGCACACCCGTCGAGAAGGAACAGGTAGAGAAGTCGCGATTGACTTTGTCCTGGCACCTTCGTCGCCTCCCTCTTGACCTCGCACAAGCCGTCTTCTGGAGAACATTCCACCCCGAAAGGCTCTTTGTCGCCCCTCGCTCTTGCCGTGGAAGACCCAAGCACGATAGCTGGAATACGCCGTGCTCGAAAGTCTTGACCCGTGCCCTCCCGCTCCCGCATACATTTTCCTACACGTCTCGTAAGTTCAAATGAATAACGGGCTTCAATGTAGCCTTCGATTTGTCTCCTTCTTTAACACCTAAAGAGCCTCGACTCCTCTCTTTTCACCATTCACGGACTCCGGCTAACCCGCTGCCCCAGACACCTAGTGCATTGATACTTAGGGTTCTGCTGGAGACCAGAGCTTTCATGTTGAGCGAGAGCTAGACTGCTCCTCAATAATCCCCTCGTCAAAATTCACCGCACCCAAATCTTTTGATACATCAGATCAGGGCACCGACCGTACGGATGCCTTACACTCCCCCCTCCCAACGATCTCCAGCCTCTTCCGCTCCTCATTCTCCAAACCTCAGTCGGCGTGGGTCATACCAACCAAATCACCATCACCAAGCTCATCACTCGAGTCGACCGGAGCTCCCACGCTCGACATCCTATCTCACCCGGCATAGACGGTCGACGTCGGTCAAGACAACCTCCTTTGAGCCCGCCCTCGAACATACACCACCTGGAACAGCGGACAAAGAAAATAATGATACGAACGGCTTAGCTCCTAACGGCAGTCTTAGGCAATCGCCGCCGCCCGTGACCGACGAGACGCAAATGCCTCCAGGTGCTGTTATTTCTCCACCTGATTCCGCGCAAAACTCGAGTGATGATGAGGATACGAAGACCTCAAGAGGACGGAATCTGGAAAACTTGGCGGAACTTCAGGAGGCCATCAGAATAATAGAGCAACGTCGTGAAAGCTCGCCGAGCCGAGGGGCAGAAGAAAATTCAAAAGCCAACCAAGTATTGACTCTAATCATGCCCTCCCAGTCCGACGACAAACCGATTGTAGCACATGTCGAACAAGCGGCGTCACAAGCGGTCCGCAAGATTGCTCACAACAGGTCAAACACGGACACGTCGGTTTTCGTCGATCTACGAAGTATCAACTCTCCCGAGACGCCATTAACCGGATCTGATGAAGAGTCATCAAGTGAAGGAGACGAGCCCGAACGGTCACGACGCAAACCGCCCATGTTGAGAAAGAAATCAGGTGAGCTTGTGAGGCCAGCACTGAGACCTTCATCGGCACGGCGGCGGCCGTCAAGTATGCCCGGTACCCCCACCTTCTCCAAGGCTGTCCATTTCGACTCCCATCTGGAACATGTGAGACACTTTCTACAAGTCGATCGACCGTTGGCAGTCAGTGCAGGTTCATCGCCAGTTGAAGCATACGAGAGTGACACAGAGTTTCCATTCGGTGAGGACAATACAACTGTTGGTCGAACTCCGCCTTTCGAATGGGAAATTATCGTGTCCAATTTCCCCGCCGAAACCCCACAACGCCTTGCACTGCCTATAAGAGTCGAGAGAGTGTTCCTGTCTGCCGATAACAAAACCCTGGTGGGCAGCGTCGCTGTGGCAAACCTTGCATTCCACAAATTCGTGGTGGCACGATTCACGCTCGACTACTGGAAGACTACATCTGAGGTGGTTGCTGAGTTCAACAATGACGTACGGCAACCGAAGAATGCTGATGGTTTCGACCGTTTCAATTTCAACATCAAGTTAGCTGATCAAGCTAACCTGGAGGCAAAGACAATGTTCTTTTGCGTCAAGTATAGTGTTAACGGTCAAGAGTACTGGGACAACAATAACTCCACCAATTTCCAAGTCGACTTTAAGAAAAAGCCCAAGGCACAAAATGGAAAGAAGGGCATGCAATGTGCAGGATCTAGGCCTGCCCACTCCCTTCCACGAAGCAACAAAAAGTCACCGCCTGCCGAAAGGCCAAAGTCCATGCCGGTTGCTTTCGACGATTTTGCTGATGGGTTTGATGCCAAGTATAAGTTTGACAATTATAAGCAACCTGTCAGTGACTACTTGGGCGAGACTGGAACATCGTTGAGATTAAAGGGAGTCAAGTCCGCTGTCAATCTTGGCTCAGACAACCTCACTCGCCGAGCACCCCATCCAAATGGCCAAGCATTCGGTAACAGATATGATTTTGGAGCCTCTCTGTCTGCGGCTATCCAAGCTGCTAACAGTGTATTGGGTGATAGGAGTGGTATCACAATGAAGCCTACTGCTAAGAAACCAGTCCGGAAATTTATTGCCGATGTTGGAGAGACTTCTTCTCCCCTCACCATGACCAGCAATCAATCTTTGAGCAAGCCAACTCCACCGCCCACCAAAACAGCACCCGCTGTTGTCGCTACGCCCATTACCAGTGGTACCGATTCCCCTCGACCCGCTGGGATTGAGAAGCCGGTTCTAGCGTCTCAATCCTACAACGAGTTGTTGGACAAGTATTGTTTCGTACGTACCAACGAGCACCACTGGGGTGGCACGTACCCATAACCCGTCTTGAGCTAATTTTAACTTTAGTTTGGATCCGTGAAGAGTTCGCCTCAGCTCAAAG
Organism: Cudoniella acicularis; assembly: GCA_013054445.1. Taxonomy (NCBI): domain Eukaryota; kingdom Fungi; phylum Ascomycota; class Leotiomycetes; order Helotiales; family Helotiaceae; genus Cudoniella; species Cudoniella acicularis. The sequence continues at coordinate 4,929 of JAAMPI010000084.1, read as the reverse complement.
ATGGAACCTTACGCTCCGGTCAATATGACGGCAGTAGTGAAGACGGCTACGTTCTTGGTTCCGCCGAGTCTACTGCAGACAGTTCGCCTTTGATGATGGAGAAGAAGCCGTCTCCTCCACGGACTCAAAATCCAACCTCGCAAGCTTCTCGCTCTGCTTCGCCAGCCCCGATGACGGGCTTCGTTACGGGTACGTCTCCGATGTATCCCTACAACATACATTCTGGTTTTCCGTTCCACGACGCTCATACAGCAACAGCTATTCGCGGTTGAAGATGATTGCTCGTTGAGTAGTTCGGAAACTATCGAGATCAATATTTTAAGAATCCAGCACACGACTTTTGAAGAATCATCACGATTACGTGGTATTTGTCGGAAAACCATTTGACCTACCTCTTCATTGAGTGTGGTACATGGATAACCTAAATTGGCGCCGCCTTTACGAACTTTGGGATGACCCGATTGGGTGAAGAATTTGTCGGTTCTCACCCATTGTTTATACGAAACGACTCCTCTTGCCCCGGAACCTTGGGTCTTTAGCATTTTTGCGGGTGGGAACGGTGGTGAACAAATGGGTTTTGCCTTGACTTCAGCTGTACATTTGAGCGATTTTCGCGATTCTTGCATGTTCTTTCTCCTAGCTTCGTGATGGCTATTCACGACGGGCCTCTCTTCTCCTTCCAACATAGACTGGGTTTTAATCTTCATTTTTACGTTTAGGTCTCATTATGAGCCTACTTGCGGGATCGGATAATGGGGATAAAGGCTTTTTGAAAGCCTCTGAGATTGAGATTGCTTTTTTTGGACAAAAAGTTGTGCTGCTATGGGTCGGTCTGGAAGGGGGGGAAAAGATTCCCAGCGTTACGTACATACGATGAACAAGAGGACAACCACCGGGTTGAGTTGAGGAAGCGATGCTCCTTGGGGGGCACCTTCGTTAACTTCCGGACGTTGCTGATGATTTTGGACGAAGTGCCAGGAAATGGCCCGCCAATTACGCCTAGCTACGGTATGGTGAATCATTGACAATAAAAGAGAGTTGATGATATGAGCACTCTTAAACTCGTGACGTGATGTGAAGTTGCCCTCCCTATTCATCAATCAACCTCATTGAAATTTTTTTATTCAATATTGTTGGTATTCCTGGCTCTATCCCACGTTTCCTTTTTTGCTTTTTGAGCCAATGACATCATACAGAGCGTTTCATAAATCGCCAATACACCAACCCATTAAAATCATTCTTCATCTGACAGTTTTAAAGCAAGGCGGTGAGTCTAGGTTACCATGGATGTGGATTATGCATAGATATAAAGGGTGGAGATCAGATAATGCTGGATGACGTTAGTAGACCTTTTGGCACTTTTTTTTTTTTGGATGTGAGGAGGAGATCGATGGGGTGGGGGGGGAAGTACTGTAAGGTGGGTTGGTGGGTTTCCAAGTAGTGAGTGCATGCATGGATGGGTAGATCCACTTTTTTTCTTCGTGCAGTGAGTAAGTGTGCTAAGGACTTGAGACTGAAGCAGGCCATGAATCGGGGATTAGGGTAGAGGGGTTATTTTGTCTCTGTTTAAATAATTGTTCTGGGTTGTGAGGGGACTTAGAATTTCAGAATTGGAAGATTGTGCTTCTATTAGGAGTTATTGCGGGGAGCTGAGGGGGTAATATGCTTAGGAACACGGAGGAGGAACCTTGCCATCTGGAAATTTCACGAAGCCAATTTGGCAGTCTTGTGCTCGCTGCATGAATACTATTGTTTCCTCCGTTAATTCCAGTCTCTCTCATATATAGAAATTGAAGTGATTATTGCACAAGAATTCGAATACGAACTTTTCTCTTTCTGCCACGCATATTTGGCATTCTGCTTTTGGCGGGACGCAAACCAGCCCCTCAAAGCGGTTTCTTTAGGCCAACCTATTTCTTCTATTGGGACATTGCACGCGCGAAGCTCTGATGCTGGCTCGAGGGGAAAGGGATTTCCGTATCGATCTACGCGCTGTCGGACCATGTGGTCTACGAATGAGGGAATTGGATCTCCTGCTTTGCCAATTTGGTCGAGTGTGTTGTTCTGCTGTTCGGAAAATTGGTAAGTAAGAGACGTCCTCATATAGTTTTAGTTTTTTTTTTTTTTTTTTGGAAATGGAAGTTGGAAGAGGTCACTAACGGATTCAGAGTGTCCCGTCCTCCCAGATCTCATAGAAGAATTATCTTGAAGATCAATATCTGTTTTCTGTGCCCTTGAAAGCGCCCAAGCTGCAAATTGAGCTACAGACCTGTATTGATATTTTGCACCACGGGTGTGACCGAGAGTTGGTGCTGCGTGGGGACAATTATCGAATACTAGGAGCTGCACGTCTATTGGTAGGTATTTCATCACGTCTTTGGCGGTGTTTCCGTTGGCCATGAGGATTTCCTCGCATGGTGGGTACTGGTCCGGGTGTGCTGCTTTGTGCTCGAGGTAGATTTGCTCGTCTCGGAGGACCTGGCCTCAACCAACGATGACTTGCAAAGGGCATAGGCCTAGATAAGTTATGTTGTTAGTGAAACTCCTACAAATGTGTACGAAAATTCAAGAAAATGGATGGATGCGTCTTACCTCCAAGTGACGCTGCTGTGATACTCGATATTAACGGGATCTGTAGATGCGTGTTCTGCGCATACATCTGAAACTGTTCAGTAAGAGGTACTCTCTAACTATCAACCTCAACCTCGAAATCCGGTTGGGCTCCTGGGTGTACAGGTCATCCAAGCATCTTCACTTCAACTGAACTCGGCGGTGGCCAAGCCATTGAAGCTTAGCATGGAATCCGTGTGCTGGAACATAGTCGAACTCGGTTGGAATTGTGATACTTGGGAAGGAATGTGTCCAATCAACCCAAGGAAAAATTAAACTTGCTCCGGTGGGAAGAGGTAGGCCTAGATCTCAGGGAATAAGGAGGAGTGTGACACATAGGCCACCGCCGGCTGAGTCGCCTGCAACGACGATTGTTTCTGGTTTTCTGTTGACAAGGTGAGCTTTTCTCCGTGTTGTAGCTTTGCTCGGTGCTACTTACTGAAGTTTGAGGAGGTAAAGATATGCGGATAAGACGTCTGGTATGGCACAGGGGAATGGAAAATCTGGAGCTAGACGATATCGAGGAGCGAAGACTCTCCCTTGTAGCCTGTTGTTTTTTTAGCCATTTACTTCAAGGATGACAGTTGATGAAAGAACATACTTTCGAGCATGTCTTTGGATCTGAAGACCGTGACCAATACCACCAAGATAATAAGCACCGCCGTGAACTGCAATTACGGTTAGAATTTGAATTATCAACGAACTGAAGTGGTGAGGGGTATATAATTGATAGTCAGATGTTTGGAAAAGTGGTTCGAAAAATACTCTGTTCTTTTGATGTCTGGGAAGTCACAAGAGATACTTACTATAGAACATGACCTTTTAGCTCGGCTTATTCGAATATTTCCTCTCCAAATAATCCACTTTCATTTCAACCCATTCCGCCCTCACCACACTGTTAGGTCTTCGCCACTGCCACCAAGTCCTGCCAGTCTCGTTCATCCGCGTGGGGCCTAGATATTGTGAGATATAGTGGGCAGAATCTAGATAGTAATCTGGCGGGGTTTTGACATCTTCGATTATGACAGATGGTGGGTAAGGTAGTCAGCCCGTAGTAATATGTTGCACATCTTCGATTCGAGAAGGACGATTCAAGGCTATGTGAGCGAGGAATTTTCTCATACTTTGTATGGGTTTGTAACCACAATTCTAGTGTGAGGGTTTTTTTTAGTTAACCAAAACATACAGGATGATCGTCATCTTGGCTGTCGTCGGAGTCTGCTTTTACTTCGGCCTCTTGCGTCCCATCAATAGCTTCTTGCCAGGTTTCTCCCTCCCACGAGCCATTTCGAAATTATTAAAAATATACATCTTCGAGCCAGCTCTCATCGGGTCTTTGCATCTTCGACGAATTCCTGGCAATTTTCCTTCATCGCCAACCGTCTCGGCGTCCTGTCTTTTGCGAATATCGCCCCCGCAATTATGTTTTCCGGAAGGAATACGCTCCTTCTCTACATCACGGGAGCAAACCGCACAGATATCCTCACATCCCACCGCTGGGTCGGTAGAGTTGCTGCCATTCAAGGCATAATCCATGTCGCTTTATACATGGGCAGCACTAATAGCTTTGAAAATAACATGTTCACTCTAGCTGCAGGCATCCACACAGTCAACTACAATGATTCCTACTGGTCATATGGCGAGATAGCGGTGGGAGCTCTGGCATTAATGGTCTCCTTATTCTCATGGCTGCCCCTGCGAGCTAAAATGTACGAGGTGTTTTTATTCGTACATATTGTGTTTTCGATTGCAATTCTCGCTGCCCTGTGGTACCATGTAATGGACCGCTTCAACAAAGTTTACGGCTATGAAACCTGGCTGTATATCGCATTTGCATTTTGGGGGTTCGACAGAATTGTATGCCCATTTCGATTTATCAGCCTCAATTGGAAGTCATGGTTTGTTCGAGGTCATCCATCCGCGCTTGTGGAATTGCTTCCAGGAGACGAGTTTATAAAAATCAGCTCACATCTCGGTCATGGTAGGAGGTCCATATGGTTCTGCACTAATTAATCTTTTGAACAATATGGACACGATTGTTGGTATTGCGGGAGGAATTGGGATTCCTAGTGTCATGGGCTATTTGCAGATGTATTTGTCTGAGAAGGGGAGGGGAAGAGCCAAGAGATTTCTACTGTATTGGGCGGTAAGAGAGGAGAGCTTGGTGAGAGCTGCAGAGAGTCAGATTGGGGAGGCGGAGATGTTGAGGAATAATGGCGTCGAGGTTGGGATTGTGAGGAGAGTGGATGATGAGGTTGGGAGCAGAGTCGATATCAAGGATGTGATGAAAAATAAAGTAGGAAGTGGTTTCAATGTGGG